>NMRB01002189.1:85491-118044 GCA_002633025.1 Notospermus geniculatus | reverse complement strand
CTGCCCCCCGCCGTGTCCAGCATGCAGCGTCACTTTGCACTTTTCAGTGTTTAGCTCGTGCCTTTTTTATTTTGAAACATCGCTAAAGAAGTGGATAACGTCGCTCTATACGAGATTATTCTGTTTGTATATTGATTGATCTTGTAAACAGGCCGAAGCACGGAGCATAACGCCAGCGCTGTTTGGCCGCTGACTAGTGCTGCCATCATGCGGTAAATCGGCGGGAATCTGGCTATTGTAAGCAGTGTCTATTAACGATAGGTATGAGTGAGAAGACACTGCGAAAGGAGTGTACCGTGCGCTATGCACAAGTTAGACTCGCGTTGGGAATACGTTGTGAACGCCGGCAGCACGCTACGCATTCGTTGGTATACGTTATCTATAAGTTGTCGAAACGTTACTAATGCGTTATGTATACGTCGAACTCGTTGGGCCGTATGCACCAAGCAAAGATAATCTTGAACTCAGGTTTAGCCACAACTTTTCCATTGTCAGATCATACCCCAGTAAACCTGAACAATTGAAAAGTTGTGGCTCAACCCGAGTTGAAGATTATCTTCGTTTGGTGCATACGGCCCGTTATGAATACGCTATGTATACGCCCAAAATTGAAAAAAACGTCGAGAGTTCAACGTATGCCATCAAAATGATCACGTCGGGCATACGCTGGCTAAATCGTCAAGGTGTGACAGGACCATTATTGCATTTTCAGTACGGTACCAAAATAAAGTTGTCGTCGACGTTAACGTCTATCTGATTTCTAAACCTCCGTATTATGTGCAGATAACGTAACGACTTCCAAAGAGGAACTGTAAACCTTATTTTCACTATTATAAGCAAGCCAGATTGTCAACTTTAATTTTACAGAAATTGTCGAGGGAATACCAAGTAGGGCCTCTGTTGACATTCTGAGAACATTATCAAATGACAACCTTGGATCCAGGATAAAAATCCTTCGTACCAGAAGTACACGAATAGGCTAATTATGCTGTTGTCATTATCTTTTGTTAACTACTGTGACCCCTGCCTTGTCTTGAACACCCTAAGTATGCAGAATCCAAGGAGGACTGGTTATAATATATACCAAGGGCGTAGGCTGGGGGGGTGCACAGGGTGCATGTGCACCCTCCCGCAGCAGTAAGAGAGTTCCGCTCTGGGCAAGCAGAAAAAAAATCAACCTTAATCGTGTAAATTTTGGCTAAGAATACTGCTGAAATCATGTCTCAGAGCATCCAGATTCCAAAATTTTCTGGGGGAGGACCCCCACACCCCCCTCCGGAGCACACCTTTCTTACTCTTCAGCTTTACACCAGCTGCAGGAGTTCCGCTTTCGCAAAAATGTGCACCTCCCCAGGCTCACACCAGCCTACGCCCTTGTATACCATGCGACTGGAGTCATTTTAGATCACATGATGCAATCCATCTCGCCGTTCATCAATAATGCATCATGTGACCTAAAATTACCCCAGTCACATGGTATTTTAACCACTCCAACCTGGATTCTGCATAATTAAGGTGTTCACGACAAGTCAGGGGGCACAGGAGACGAATATGGATTCATCATTTGGCGTGTCACTGCTTCAGTTCTTGCATCTAAACCCTTCTGTTGGTATCATTTGTATTTTTTCACGATTTGCAAATAAAGATAAGTTCTGTCACGAACAAGATGACATTGTAAATGTCGTATGGTTCCCGAGGTAGGCTACTTCTTCCACACAAATGGTCCAATGATAGAGATCAAGACACATTGATAGAGTAGAGATGAGATACATCGATAGGGAACCATACGATATGACATGATGGGACGTGACGTGGTGTGACGTCATGTGACATGACGTANCATGCCTCTGCCTTTACCACAGGCAAAGATACTTCAAAATATCAAGTTTGATATATCACAATCTCATGATATTTCGAACACCCAAACACTTGAGGCTGAGATTTTTAACATTGTCCAGTCCTTGGATAAGCAGGCATGAACTAAGACTTGTTTCATGTTGCTCAGTTGAAAATATGGCAAGTTATCTGAAAATATCAAATTCGTGATATCGATATCACCATGACCCCTACATCTCAGATCAAAAGTAACCAGTCCATTCGATTCCTACGGTATGAAAACCTAAGGGTAGAACTTATTTCCATTGCTATAGGTGTTGAAGGAGCCAAGTTATACCATCAAATATAGGTGTGACAGACAAAATATCAAGTCCGATATGTTGATTACATCATGATGGAGCCATCTGAGATTGAAAATTTTTGGCTCATTGGATTGCCCAGGTTGACAAACCTAGGGGTAGGACTTGTTTCCAAGACTGTAGCTGTTCCAGGAGATGACATATGAAGGTGTGACAGACCGGACAGACAGACAGACACACACACACACACACACACACACACACACACGCATACACACACAGACACCATGACCAAACACAATATGGTTCCCGATCTGATTGATCGGGAACCATAATTATACTTTATAGTTACTTACCTCAGACAAATGGCAAATCTTTCTTCGGCAGATATGGGTTCTCTGAATTTACCATGATATTTAGAAATATCATCACGGATGTGCCCTAGGACGACTCTGTACTGTTCAAGTGTCAGTCGGAAATAAGCCTTGAATTTTTCGGTATGTTTTTTTAGTTCTGGTACTGTTGCCCAGAATGCTCCTTTCTGCTTCCTCTTTTTAAAGATGGGATGAATCCAATACTCTCTATGCACTTCCAAACATAAGGCCGCCATTAGCAGCATCTCATTCTCATCTTCTTCCTCTTCCTCCTCCAACAACATATCGACGAGAAGCAGAGATCTGATTTCGTCCATGGCTCTGTTCAAAAAGGACACTATAACATGTCCCATCAGCTTATATAGGTTGTGACAACTAATTTGCATACTTTCAATAAGTTATGTCATAGTGCCGGCCAACGCACCCTCCATCGCATGAAACAAACGCGTATAGTGTGGTCACCGGCCATTGCGATATCGCAAGCGTTGCCGCATGCGTCAACGAATCGCGTTAGGTGTGTTCCTAGCCTTAGGTGTGTAGCCACCCTAACGCGATTCGTTGACGTATGCGGCAACGCCTTTGTTATTTTCCGCCGCACTGCACGCAAGCAATTGCGTTGACGCATGCGTCGCCCAATCGCATGCGAATCGCGTTAGGTGTGTCCCTACCCTTATTGCGAACGACGTCTGAAGATCCGACCGCTACAATATGTGATCCGTCGACGGCTGCTCGCTGCTCGTCATCGATATTAATGGCTGCCAAGGTAAGCAAAAACTGACGAAATAAATAAGCAGAGTTCAGACTGAAGTGAAGCACGTAAACCTATAGTCCGTAAAAAACAAATGAATTGGTTATTGCTAAGTCACAACGCAATTATTTAATGTAGATGTAGGGGGCCTATCCTATTCATTACTTTTTTACCGATATCAGTTAAAAACGAAGTATTTCTATGTACCACAAATATCGGTCGAAACCATCCAATTTTAATGCAATGTAAGCTGAAAATGAAAATAAAGAAACAGTTTATAAAAGCGTTTCAAAGCGTTAAAACGCAGCGTGAAACGCACATGTGGACCCAGGCCTTTAGACTGAACTGATTCATCTTTTGTTGGATTTATTGATCACACGTGGTGTGGTGACTTTAGAACTTGCAGTATACGAGGCGCGGCTCGCGGCTTTTCTATTTTGACCAATAAGCCACACATTGTCATAGAACGTCAATCAACTTCCAACAGGAGGTCAATGGAGAGTGTGAACCAATCAACCTGAATGGACTAAAGTAGGCCCTTATGTCCTCATTCATATTAAAGTTGGGGGAGGTGCACAAGGATATAATGCAGTGGTCTTAGAGAAGTGAATGTAAAGTATACTATATCTATCTAATACAGCGATTGTTAATACTGTTTCCGCTCACCTTTCCTCCGATTGGCTTCGCCCAAATTGAAGAACACGCAAAGGTAGAAGGGCACAGCAATGATAATGAAGCGGGTTAAAAATACAAACTCATTCATCCTAATCGTGTAATCCGACAGATTTATATTTATTTCAAAAACGAAGGTGGGTAAATGCGTAGATTATAATCAAGAAATGGGTAACAATCCAAATATTTCCGTCGTCTGCGTGTGTCCATTAATTCTAGCTTTATGTCTTTTGTATATCCTCCTGCTGATAAAATTCGAAAACCGCAGCAAACGAAATTCCAAACGCAGGTGCATTTCTTGCACGGCTAACTAAGGCTGTCGGCAAAGAACTCCTCGCCTTGTTGATTCGCAACGAGCACCATCACCTGACTCCAAGGTGCACGCATTTCTGCCGGTGTAACGGTAGAGAGTGTCCCCCTGTAAAAAGTGTCCACTTCTATTGTTGAATGACGGAATAAGCTGCATGACTATAGAAAACCCCAATCCCCAGATATTAGAATGTAACAATAGGATCTTTTGTTCCTTGGACAGTTTTTCCTGGGGACATTCTTTCCCTTTACACCTGCCTAAAAATGAATACAACGGTAACGCCCTGAATTATATCGAATCATATTTGAAAAAAGCTCCCTTTGAAAAAATTGGTCTTTGAAAAAAACGTTGACTTGAAAAAGAACGTTGAGTTGCTTTTTGAAAAAAGTCAAATAGAAATATGGGAATTTGAACCAAAATTTCAGGTTGGTCAAGAAAAATAATAATTCAACTAGAAAAATATGATGCCGTTTTTTTAGCAAACGGCTTGCCATACTTTTAGTGTGCTGCGCAGTCCTCTTGCAGCAACTGCGGGAGAAGCCACTAAGCCAACCTCATATCGGCGTCCAGAGGGCCTAAATCATCCTGGAACTCCACGTGTATTGGCTACGTCATAAAGACTACGCCACTAGGCCTACCCCTGGAAGCTTTCGCACGAATTTCTGTATTGACCCACATCGGGAAATCAATGTACCAATCAGAGCCCTCCTGAGATTTGCCCGTTAACCTCGCCTTCAGGTTTTGGCATGATAGGCCTACCAACTAACTCTTCAGTAGGACAATCTACTTGCGTAGCACCTGGGAACGAGGTAACAGAAAACAACATGGCGAATGCTACAGAATGACAGCGAGCGATTCTCGAATTCAAGGCCTAATTTTCCTAGACTCGGGACCCAGTCGTTGTGTCGCTCCGGCCGCCGCACTACACTCCACAAACGACTGCGGAAGCAGGCTGCAAAATCAGCGGCTAGCGTACCGACAACAACAACGGATGTGAATGAGTTCAGCCAATCAGAAACTGCGTCTTCAACGGCCGTCGTCTGCTCTTTGCAAGATGTCAAATCAGCTGATTATATCGCAATTTTCTTCGAGGTCAAGGACGGTATCCTGGTGCCTAATTCGATGCTGTGTGCGATAAGCAGTACTTACGGATAAAAAATATCCTGCTAGTGACTTTGAAAAGTTTCTAGACGGGCGAGAGGCTCTGGTAAATTTCATCAATAACAACCAATCAAAAGTGTGCCAGATTTCCCCTAGTAGATTGCTTTCGGGCAATTTCATTGGTCGAGATGGTCGTTGTGGTCGTCGGTACGGTAGCCGCTGATTTTGCAGCCTGCTTTCCCAGTCGTTTGTGGAGTGTAGTGCGGCGGCCGGAGCGCACAACGACTGGGTCCCGAGTCTAAATTTTCCGGGCTCAAAGCTTGAATCCGCTGCAACGACAGGCAAGGAATACTTTTATTGATGGAAACAATGTACTCGTGAGTACAAAAATGGGAAGCAGCAAGTGAATTGTACCAGCGGGCGCTATTTGTCAGCCCACGTGTACTTGCTAAGCCGTGAATTTCATTAGCTCTTCCATCGATCAGTCGTAGGGCCGGGGATTTCCTGGTATAGGGGATTTCTTCCAATTAATGGTTAAAAATAAGGATAAGTAGCAGTTCCTAAATGATAAGAAAGTCAATAACACTATACAATGACATATCTATTTGAAATAAACCGAGACGAAATGTGATAGTACCAAATGCATATTGAACGGTGGGGTGGTAACAGAACAGCCTGTGAAATACAGGTGACGACTGCGAAAGAGATGCCAAGGGTTTGTGCGAGCGTGGTCGGAGGGCGGAGCGATGTCAACCCTTGGTAGCCAAGATGGGCCTAAATATATCAGTCCGTTTTTACCCCGCAGGTATAGTCAACTAAAGAGAACAGCCAGTTCTTTAATAATCATTGACCCTAACTAGCCTATGTGGTGTTAACTTACAGTGAGTACATAGTTAACTGGTTCTGACCCAATTTTGGTGGAAGGTCATTACAGATCATTATATTTATGCAATTGAGGCCCCATAATGGGTTGTAGGTTCTAAATTCATTCATGACAGCGTGAATAGGCTTTTGTGCTTGGTGCCCTCTGTTCAGACCATGACATGGTCTAATGAAAATGATCAGTGTCATTTTCGTCCATGATTAATCCGCTGGTTTTACATGGAAACCGACTGACCACAACTTCCAAAACCTTTCATTCATAAAGAAACCAATCACAAACATCTGACTGAAAACAACCAGAAATGAACATCATTCATTCAATCAAGCTTTTCCAAACCAATGACTCTATAAATTGGATAGGCGACCACAAAATGACTTGGTCTAATTTCTCCTGTTGTGGGCCCCTTTTATGGACTTAGAAAATTTTTGAGCCACAACCAGTTAACTATGTACTCACTGTATATTTTAGCCAGTGGACAAGATTTTTGTCTAATGATTATGAAGTGGCCAGAGTTATATACATGAGTCATTAGAAAGCTCCAGCTCATGTATAATGAAATGGTCCATGGACCATGTGGTCACCGGGTTTGACATAATAGTGTAATGACAGAGGGAGGTACACATCAGTTATGAGCAACTGGGTCAAGTCATTCCCGAGTTACAGGACTTTGATGATTTGGGGGTTATGGCACCTATTGGCCATATTGGATGGCCGATTGAGCCGGAACTTCACATGCACATACAGTTCGTCTAGAGGGAGCCACATAGCACACGTGAGCGGAAGTCAAGTCGGTATTGTCTGACGGAAAAAACTGCGACTTAACGATATGGGACACACAGAGAAACGTGTCGAGCTATCTAACAGCGACATCGTTTCCCAAACAATAAACGGAAACATTGACAGATGTTGCACAGGTCGCGCAACAGTTTTAAGGGTTATGAAAAGTGGCTCGAATTTCGAATTTTTGACGCAAAAAATCTGCACACAAAATTGAGAAAATAAGGCTCGGAGGCCCTTCTTCTGATGCTTCCCGAGGAGCCCCGAGACTTTTCTCAATTTTGTGTGCAGTTAGTCAAATTTTTTGCGTCAAAATTTCGAGATTTGGAGTCACTTTGCATAACCCTTAATCGAACTCGTCGGTTGTTGGTCTTGTTTACTCGAATTATTATGCGAAATACTTCGTCCGTTCATCGACCTCACCGATTACTGTTGCGAATACTATTTACATTCATGTGCTGCAGTGACAAGTCCTGGCATTCAACTCAGAACACGCTCGAATTCCATACAGCCGAAGCATGTTTATGAAATATCGGATTATTGATGTTTTCTCCTCGATTTTACGACGTGAACCACAGAAAGGAAGTTTATACCTTCACAAGGTACATTATATTACATTCTCAACTAAGAACAAAAAGAATTGATCACATATTATCAGTAATCTTTTTATCTGATAAAGAAGTAAGTAACCCGTTGAAAAGTAACTAGTCATGGGCGTAGTGGAGTTATGTGAACCGAAACACTGTAAGACAAAATAGCACCAGTATCTCTACGTTTTAGAGGCATGTAATGTTTTAGATATACCCTGCTGTAGCCCACCGTTCCGTTCCGTTCTAGTTTTTAGAATAAACATTGTTATGGCTGAACCCGATCCGCAAAGACGTGGAGAAGGAGCTACAGCGCCTCGAGAAGCTAGACATCATTGAGAAAGTGGATGGTCCAACGCCAAGGGTAAGCCCCATCGTGACAGTTCCCAAGAAGTCAGGAGAAGTCCGCATCTGTGTAGACATGCGCGAAGCGAATAGAGCGATAAAACGCGAGAGACATAGGCCTATCATGCCGACTCTTGATGATCTAGTCACGGACTTGAATGGATCTACTGTCTTCAGCACACTCGATCTTAGTAGCGCTTATCACCAGCTAGAACTCACCGAGGAATCGCGCTATATCACAACTTTTACAACTCACGTTGGTCTCGGACGCTATAAAAGACTCTTTTTTGGCATGAACGCAGCGTCAGAGATTATTCAGAATGCCATCGCGGAAATTCTTAGTGACATTCCAGGCTGTAAGAACATTTCTGATGACATAAAAGTCCACGGTCGCGATAAAGCCGAGCATGATAGAAACCTCATAGCAGTCCTAGAACGCCTAAGGGAGTACGGAATCCGTCTGAATATGCCAAAGTGTCATTTCTACCAGTCAGAAGTGAGATTCTACGGTCATATCTTCAACAGAGATGGTGTAACCGCTGATGTGAAGAAGATTGAAGCGATACGAAATGCCCCCTCCCCGACGGACAAGAGTGGAGTACGTTCACACACAGAAAAATATTCATCTCAGCTTGAGATAAAAATGTCTTGAACGCTTGCCCGTAAAAGAAGTTACTTTTGTATCCATTCTCAAGTTGAGATCTTTGAATCTCAGTACGAATAACTTATGTTTCATGTTGAGATAGGACTGTCTCAAGTCAAATCTGCCAGCTGAGATGACGGCTGTCTCGATATGAGTTAACAGTGGTCTCTATTTGAGACTGAAATGTGTTCAGTTGAAACGAGGTTCATTTCGACTGTCCCCAGTCAAATATTCTGGATGATATTTTGTGCTCTTCTCTGGAGACAGATGAGATGACGTTCATTTTGATATGAACTTTGTATCAACCCGACAGTTGAGTTCTTTATCAACCCCAATTGTTGGATCTTTCAATAATAAGCGTAGTCGTATGGCCTAACCGGGCGGGTGCAGAAGGTCTCTTATATTGACCACGGTACGCCAATCAGTAATTGAACTCCGTTTATTTCTTGCTGTGCCTGATCTGAAATCAGGCTGTCCTCATACCCGGAACTAAAGACCGGGATGTCTTGTTGCGTCGTTACACTGTTAGAAATTATTATCTTGAGATCGGAAACCATATTGCGGGCGTGCGTGCGTGTGTGCGTGTGTGTGCGTGTGCGTGCGTGCGTGCGTGCGTGCGTNAGATCGTTTTTTCTTTCTGTGAAGAAGACCCCGCTTGGGGTCGAAAATTTGCGAATTCTTGGAAGTTGACTTCCTATTTATCATTCATTATTGTGTCAACCTCTGTGCTTTTTCTCTTATTGAGCAGAACATGGAGGTATTTATAAGATCCATGCTCCAGTAGACGATGCCGAAAACGCCGTGGACAGGAAAGCCAGTCCCAAGTTCCAACACTCAACAGACCACCTAGACCAGCTTTACATGTATATTGGTTCAACCCCTCTCGCCAAAGCAGCCCAATCATGCCAATGCTTCTATCGCAAGCATTAATACATGTAATACAATGGTCCCACAATCATGTAATACCATTACGAGCGCAAAAGAAGTTATATTTTTAACACACGATGGCGAGCGCCTATAGTAGTCGGTTGACGAACTGAAATTCCTCGTTCCTCGCTATAACGCACAGCGCCGTCTGATCATCATCGCCGACACTACAATAACCAAGAGTGCCCGCCGGGCAATATTTTTCGCATGTCTCCCTTTAATTCCTCTCTTGCCTGAAGAGGTTTTCAGTCGCTGGAATAGATACAAACATACCGGTATTAGCACTTCGCGCAGTCTCTTCGGGACCCATGGTTTTATTTAAGAGATCGAAGGCCATCTAAATCGGCGGTAGGCCTTACTTCAATATGAGACTTACTCTCCATTTTGGTTCACGAAGCCGCCGCTAGGGCTTGATGGCTTCGGTACTGGCTGCCATCTTTGCGGCATAAAAGTTGTCGCGGATCTATAGATCATCATGTTGACATTGCGGGTTATTTTTAGAATGAAAATGCCCCTAGCCACGTGGGTGCTGAATGTTATCAAACATGCCTTATCGCACGGCATGATGGAAACACCGAGGATGTTCTTATGAGTAGGTATGCCAGGTGGAATTTTCAAAGTGTTAGGATAGTTCAAGTAACCATTTCATATGATAGGGCTTGTAATTCTGAGGAAAAAAACGACACTTCATTTTTGAAAATCGGTCATTATTTGACTGAGTTATGCCCGTTTCCCTTATGGATACGGACAGGTGAAGTAGCTGATATAGTCCCCTGACGTCATAGTCCGGGACTATAAGTCCTAGTTATCATAGTCCGGGGTTATCCAACACTAGGGACCATAGTCCGACAGACTATCATCACTGGGTATCATAGTCCTGGCGCCAGGAATAATTGTCCGGGGTGGACTATGATACCTGGGGCGGTTTTAGTGATGTGTGTCCGAGGCTTTGCAATGACAGCCATTGGTTGTCATGGTTTGCTATTGTTGTTAATCTTCCAAAATGGCTACCAAATGCATTGTTTTCCTCCAACATGGCAGTCCATTTCAAAGCCAAATTTAAAGAAAATGCAGCTGTTGGATTTGTTGACACAAATTGCTCGTTAGCGTACACTCATGGAAAAAAGTATAAATGGACAGCAGTTTTTCTTGAATATCTCCAAACCAATGCAATGTAGGAGACTGAGCCTAACATATGTGATAGCAAATTTTCCTGGCTATCTGATGATATCAAAGTCCAGAAAATCCGGTGAAATCCACCTTTGATAGGAGGAATTTTGTAAAGTCATGTTTTTGGCTAGTTTTTATTTGCAGGTTTTCACTGAAAATTTTTATAGGAGTGTGTTCCTCTCATCGAGAGCTTTCATATCATATCTTAAATTTTCAGTTATTTTAATTAGAAATGTGGTACCCCGTGAGCAGTCCAAACAATCTCCGAACCCAAGCAGTTTTATGTTATGCGAGGGATCACGATAAAGGAGATACAAGTAAAGAATATGAAATAGAAATCGGGTTTCAAAGGTGAAAGACATTGCTTCCTACCAGATTAAAAAGGATGTCTATATCTTAGACAAGTCTATAGACAAGTCTTCACGGATCGCACTTTAGCCTAAAGTATAGCTTAAGTTAGACTTTCTCTATGCTTCAAGCATTACGAAAAGTCAGACTTTAATGAAAGTGTGACCGTTGCATACGGCCCTAACTCGCCAAGACAAGTCTAAATCAGTCGTCTAGCTTAAACTGCGATTACAGAAGGATGTCTAGCTTAGACGTGTCTAAACCTGCCGTCTAAAGATAGACAACGGTGTCTAAATAACAAAGGAATCACAAACCATGCCAGGGGGCTTGTTTTGCAGTTGTCTAAACTTGTGATTCATTCATAATTTCAAGTGTTATGGTCTTAAAAGGTGTCCTAGTGCCCCCTAGATTATCTACATGAAAAGAAAACGTGGCTATGACAAATATTCAAATATGGCGAAAAATTACTTTTGACTAAGTGTGTACTATCCATCCAGTCACAACAGCAAATAGTCATATTGACGAATGCCGTGCAAATGAGGTCATCTAAGGTGTGCCCCTTTACAATTCATAATATAATCGTCTCAACAAAGGCAGTGCGATCGGCGATAGACGTTTAATCACCTGTTGGACTTGACTAGCTAGACCGACGTCCTTGCGTGGTTCGGAATTCCGATAAACACCGGTGTTTTGGTAGACTTGTCTAAGGCCTGCTTTCCATTAGAGCGTTTTCTTGCGCGAAAAGGCTCGAAAGCATTGTTTGTTTCCGCGTCGTTGGTCACCGCGCGGAAAAATACAATGCTTTCAAGCGTTTTCGCGCACGCGAACGCGGTAATGGAAAGCAGGCCTAACAGTTGTCTTTCAAATGTTTAGGCTTAAACAAGTCCAAGTTAGACAGGCGAAAAACACCTTTTATAAGTTCGGGCCAAAGCTTTTTAAACCTTTATGTTTGATTCCTTTATGGTTTATTCTGGCTGACACTGGTATCACATGCGAACTCTGGTATAACTGAGAGATACGCTTTATGTCAAGTTGGTTTCAGTACAGAAACATGGTAATAGTGCGGTATGGTGTGTCAACAAGGCAGCTCCCGTAGGATTTTTGTGCTAAAGTTGATTTTTTGGCAGTTCTGGGTTCTTAGGGTCCAAACTATCAGAAATAGGTGGGGTTCAAATTTTCTGACCACTAACCCCTTTGTGGGGTGTCCCCCATTTTGGCGAACTGACTTTATCATTGGACATCAATGGACGCAACATCTGAGCTTTGTCCAGGAGAATGCGGAGACAATGTACAGCTAACTTTTGAACGGTTCGGTTTGCACCCCATAAATATATTACCAACAGATAGAAATATGGTGCCTCTGAATCAAATAAGCCTATTCTGTGGCGTTTTTAAAGCGAATCGAAAGCGAAAAAATTTGATTTAGAAATAGAATTTGAGAGGGGACGAATTTTCGAGAAAAATATAAACAAACTTCTCCAGAATGTCAACAAAAGAAATTTTCGTGCATTCTGATTGGCTGAATTTTGTGTTTACAAACACCAGCCAAATGTAAACAAAATCCGCTTTTGATTCGCTTTAAGCAGTTTACGTATTGGGAAATGACATTTTTATGCATTTTGACTCATTTTGTGTTAATTTATATGAAAAACGTCATCTCTCATTACATAACGGCTAAAAACAATTAAGAATATGCCTGTCTGATTCCGAGACGATGTTACTATCTGTTGGTAATACATTTATGGGGTGTAAATCCAACCGTTCAAAAGTTAGCTGTACATCGACTCCCATTCTCCTGTACAAAGTTCAGTCGTTGCATCCATTGCTGTCCCCCAGGAAGTGAGGGAAGGGTCAGAAAATTTGAACCCCATCATTTTGGGGCAGTTGGAACCTCACTTAACTGAAGCCAAACAGTCAAAAAATCAACTTTAGCAAACAAATCCTACGGGAGAACATACCATACCGCACTATAAGGATGAGGAGTAGGCAACATTGTATTAAACGATAAAGAAATCAAACATAAAGGTTTTTAAGCCTTTATGTTTTATTCCTTTATGGTTTAATCTATCTACAACTTTATTCATGTAGTTTAGTACATAATTGTGCATTTGGTGCGAGAAAGGTGCAGACGTGCATAAAACATAAAGATCCCGAGTAGAATACGGAACAAAAGCATAGAACTTAGAAATAATTACATAGACATGAACTGAGATAATATATAAATGAGTAAAACTTAGAAATAATTACGTAGACATGAACTGAGGTAAATAAATAAGTAGAAAAAAAATGTTTTACAGAGATAGATCAAGACGTCACCGCCATCTCCTTTACCTCAAAACGCCCCAACTACTCTAATGATTTCATTGATATCTTCTCTTGTTTCCCCCGCGTCTCTGAGGCGAAGGAGATCGCGGATCAGTCCTGCTGCCTGCAAATCAGCCTCACTGGGCTCCTCAACCCTCAGCTGGTTAGCAAACAGCCATGATTTTTGGACAGAAGACCTACTTCTCTGTAGGGTGACTGTGGTCGCTAGCTTCATATAGATAGTCGTGTTGTTTCGCATTTTCCGTAAGAATCGTAGGAGGCGGTCTGCCAAGATGGCACCAATTGGACATAGTTGGGTGATAACAGGAAGTAAGGATGAGTGAGTCATTGGATGAAGACCAAATATTTTCATGAGAGCTTTTCTCCAAGCACAGTAGGATAATATCGTCTGCATAAGCGAAAACACCGGTCCCATAATTTGGCGACACTGGTATCACATGCGAACAATGAAGTAACTGAGAGATACGCTTTATGTGTTGCCACCAGGGGCCTGATTCACAAAGCATACTTAGCAGCTTAATAACCCCATATGTTACAAAATTGTGCAAGTTACGTCTGGAGACACAGTCAACTGACCTTGTGATCTTATCTAAGTGCAAAGTTTACGTTATGAATAGGAGTGGTCAAAGTGGGCTTTGTGCATTAGCCCCCCCCCCCCGCTACCTAGTTTTTTTGTTTTTTTTGTTTTATCTCGGTGGGCTTTATATCAATAGACATAGTAAAACACTAGCCTTTATTTTTAATATGACGCAACCAATGATCCTCGTAGCCTACCCCCGAAAGAGACGACATGAAAATCGATCACAATGATATACATTTCTATTTTCCTTTCCAGCTTTGGATTCCCAAAAAAGTTACTGTCGGATCAGGGGCGAGAATTTAATAACAAAGTGGTATCGGAGATAACGTCAATTTTGAGAATCACACACAGAACTTCAGCATATCACCCACAATGCAATGGCTTAACAGGTAACCCTCATGAGACTTGGCAATTCATGGCTCATTCTCAGGAACGGCAGGGCGTTTTCATGTGATGCTGCATTGTTCTGCATCACTGCAGGTTTTGAGATTGAACAGGTGGTGATTTTTTTTCCAGAGCGCTTCAACCAGACGTTGGAAAATAAAATTCTGAAACTCCAGAATGAACAAAAGGATGACTGGGACGAGCTGCTTATGGACTGCGTCTTTGCCTACAATACGTCGAAACATGCATCAACGGGTTATTCCCCATTTTTTCTCATGTTTGGCAGGTAAGAGGATCGTAGTGAGTTAAGAACGTCCCCATGAACGCTACAAGATGTTCATTATTTATCGTTCATTTATAACGCCAGACTAAAAAAACTACTAGTACTTAGGCGATTCCACTTTAATTTTGGTGCAACATTGCATTTTTTAGCTCAGCTGACCAAAGGTCAGCTGTGCTAGTCAAATGAGTATTATAAAAGTACTGTGGTGTCAGTCCATCACTCCATCACTCCATCTGTCCAACTATGCCCGACGTTTTGTAACCGTAATAGCTAGAGACCCCAAATTGCATCTGAAGGTAGCCCTTGGTGAACCCTCCTGGGAGACACAAATTGAGTGCAGTTTGACCTATATTAAGCCATGCAGGGGGCATTTTCCGTAAAATGGAAAACCCCAATAACTCAGCCCAGAAGCAATATATCAAATAGAAATTGATAGGGTATGGAGCTTGATTTTTGATACATCAAATGCGATGGTAATTAATTCGAAATTTGTTCTCCAGGGGGCGCTAGTTGACAAAATAGAAAACAGCACAATTTGAATTTCCCGCGCCAGTTACTTTGACGGATGTTGGATGCTCTTTTGTTCTTGGAATGAGGAATCATGGGAAAGATGCTTGTGCTTGCAGAAAGTGAATTGAGATGAAAAATATACCGTACCTAATCGCATAAAATCTCTAAGATCATACACAATCGCCTTATGAAATCATACATGAGTGGTATTTTAGAACATTATCAATCAATAGCTGAAAGTATTTTGCGCCAAAGTACACGAGTGGATTCGAAATATGACGATAAATATTGGGGGAAAAATACAATAATCGAACCGAGCAGACGATCTCGGCTTCGTGCACGTCATTCCGATGTCGAGTCGGGCTGCTTTCATAGCGTGCTGCCTTAAAAATTGCTAGCATTTCACATATTTTGATTGATACAATAAATTTAGTCTGATTGAGACCATTAACGATGAAGGGATATGATAATTTTAGTGGAATCAGCCGATATCAATGGCACCTTACTTTTCACGGCGAGATCTCTTATCGGCTTCATTCGTCATTTCGAGTCTCCGACTCAGGCTGTTTTTGTAGCGCATGACAATAAAAATTCCTTATATTTCACATAGGCCTATTTAGATAGCGTGACATGTCTTTATTTTGATTGGGGTCAACGACGAAGGGACAGGGAATTCTTGCTTTAATCAGGTGAAGTTCAGCATACACTCTCGCTCTTCACAACGCAAACGGCGACAGTCAAAGATTTTCTCTTATTTGTTGTTCATTTGATAAACCGAGAAGAGACGAATTCAACAACGTCTTCGATTGAATGGCAAGCTACTATTGAATGGGGGACAGCAAGATAAGCCATATGCCATTTCTGACTTCATCCACCATTAGTGACGTCAATCATGGATTGGTTCCCATATCTGTTTAACTCCTTCCCACCCAATGTGTCTCAAAAGATATCTACCAGTATCTCACTTCACCACGAATTGCAGGCCGATCTGGTATTAACCCATTGTCACCAAGTAGGTCTAATACGACATCTATCTCGACTCATACATGTAAGTGATATACCGCTTCCCACCCGATGCGAGGGTCCGTGATTTTGAGTCCGGTGGGGAGTTACATGTAGTACTGGACTACTAAGAGCCCAGTTGAGCCAAGGTACTTATGTTTGTTATCAAACTAAATGAAGTGTAGGTTTGAACTGGCCTCTTCCGTTACCTCGTGACCTACTTAAAGACCAGTTGAGCCAAGGTAGTCATGTTTGGTATCAAACTAAAGGTAATGAAGTGTAGGTTTGAACTGACCTACTTCCATGACCTAGTGACCTTCTTAAAGACCAGTTTTTTCAAGGTAGTCGTGTTTGGTATCAAACTAAAGGTAATGAAGTGTAGGTTGGAACTGACCTACTTCCATGACCTAGTGACCTACTTAAAGACCACTTGATCCAAGGTAGTCAACTTTGGTATCAAACTAAAGGTAATGAAGTGTAGGTTTGAACTGACCTACTTCCATGACCTAGTGACCTCTTAAAGACCAGTTTTTTCAAGGTAGTCATGTTTGGTATCAAACTAAAGGTAATGAAGTGTAGGTTTGAACTGATCTACTTCCGTGACCTACTTAAAGACCAGTTGCGCCAAGGTAGTCATGTTTGGTATCAAACAGGTGTCTTCCTCTTCGTTTTCTATAATGAAATCCATTGGACCCAGTTTACAGTTCCACCTCTCCTTCAGCATGCTTCACTACACCTACAACTACATCTGAAGTCAACTGTCAGCTGAGCGCCAGGCCCTTGGGCCTCTTGTTAAATTATGTAACCATCGCATTTCAGGTCTCAGGACGGTGTTATCAGTACATACGAAGAACACGAGGACAGTGTCTATGCTGCAGAATGGTCCTCATCTGACCCTTGGCTGTTTGCTTCGTTGAGTTACGATGGACGTTTGGTTATCAATCGAGTACCAAAGGCAGAAAAATACAAGATTCTTCTGTAGAAATGATTCTAGTGCAATTTACATGTTGGAAGTGAATTGTAAGGGTATTTTCCTGCCAGTCAATGACGTCGGTTCGATCGCACCGCCCGCAGTGCCGACCTGTCGGGATAAACGGCACGCGGGTTCCTCATTATGTTTGGTAGTCAGTTGAATACCAAAGGCAGAAAAATACACAATTTTTCTGTAGAAACAATTCTGGTGGAATTCATATGTTGGAATGGGAATTTTTTTTCTGCTTTTTGGGCTGGCTTGCATAATTGAAATTTGAACATGTTTCGTACAGCCATTTTATGATTTGACAGTCTGTAAAATCATTTTAGTGGCTGTACTAGATCTGCCAGGAGCAAGGGTTGCCCATCTCAGAAATCACCCAAAGTCACGAGCAGAATCGGTTCAATATCTCCCTTGACAAATGTATATTAGCAAATCTGTATCTGTTGTATATTTATGGAAATGAACATGATATACATGTACATGAGAAGCCTTGTTTTTCAATATATTTCCTCACACTCGACACCATTTCCATGGGTCAGAAATCCCAACTTAGAAACATCTGGATTTTAAAATTTTGTGGGGGAGAACCCTCTCCCCCGTAAAAATCTGTAGCCGAAGGGGATTGGGCAAACATAACATAACAGCTAGATTTTAGTATTTTTTGGACGAGGAAGCCCAGATCCTCCTGGTTGGTGCTTTTGCAAAATGTTTAAAATAGTCTTCAGTCATGTTTTTCTGGAATGACGCTGAAATTGCATTTCGGAGCATCTAGATTCCAGAATTATGGGGGAGGCCCCCAGACCCCGCCAGAATACATCCTCGTTGCTCTTCCTGCTATACCATCTCAGACCCCCTCTTGCAAAAATATCCTGGATTCGCTCCAGCAACCACCACTAGGGGAGGGAGGCGGGGAAGAGTAAAGTACAGGCCTGATAAACAAACCAAAGGTGAGGTATAGGCCAAATCACGATGAGAAATCTTTGGATGCTAAGAGAATACGTGTCTGAACCACCTGGATCCGCACCAGGATTGATGACAACGGATTCAATTCAACTGAATGAGGGCCGAGGGGTACTGCGACAACAGCATGGCCATTTTTCACCCGATTATCTTTCCATACTACTCAACTCTTTTGTTCTACAATCAATGCCAGTGCATGAAACCACTCACTTCTGAAAGATGCTGGAAACTTATAAGGGATAAACCAGCATAGAGTGATCCATGGGACATGACAACTGTCAGAATAGCTGTGTCTTGTAAGCTCCATGTACAAGTATTGTGTGGCCAAAGAATGACTGTCTGGTCTGTGAAAGCCCAACTTTTACCATTGGATGTATTATATGATGATTTGGGCTGTTCTATGTGAGATCACTCCAATGGTGGTTTATCCCGGCCCTTGTTTCCAGTCCCTTTTTGTCATAATTACGTCCAGTAGGCCTAGGGCATTTAAGTATGTGACACCATGGATGCATCAAGATGTCATGGACAGGAAATCTGGTCTATCATAATGAAGGGCTTAAAGAAGGGACCAACTCAATGTTTCAAAGATCCAAAGAGTACTTTATTGATTTTAACACTTCCACTTCTTGGTACCAATTACAGATTCGACATGATCAGATAGTCAGCGTGGTATACTGGCCCTTCGACATCACAATTCTCATTCCCAAAGAAGGTCACAACAAGAACATGTATTTCTGTCAGAAATTATCTCCTTTTACCAGTAAAAGCTTTGCATAACATGGATAACTTACTGCCACAGTATTAGCAAAGGTGAAACATGTTACAGTTGCAGACGCCAATCTTGATTTTATACTATGTATGAGTTTGAAGTATTCACTCAAAATGTGACCCGTGACAGCAAAATGAGTCGGAATACGCGCAGAAGACCCAAGGTGAACCAACGTGTTATTGATTTCAGCATTGTCTGCCCATTGTGAAATTTAACATTGTCCATTTCTGCAATTCAACTGTTCTCTGGTGTCATCTTGGGTCTTTTCCGGCGCATTCCGACTTATATTGCTGTCATGGGTCACAAACAGGCCTAGTGAGTTTCCAAAACCGCCCAGTTAGGCCAACCACTACACTTATACATGTATATTCATTGTTTCGGTATACCCAGACAATAGAAAATCGTAACGTAAATGTAATCGTAGGTCTATCCGAGTGATTGCGAAAATTCTACATGTATATCCAGGGAACGTACAGCTTGTGGAGCACCAAATTTTGAGACCTTTTTAAGACCAAGTATCGGCAAAATTTAAGACCTTTTTCTTCTAAATTAAGCACCAAAACATATCCCTTGCAGGGTTTCCGTGAGGAAATAATGATAGCAAATCAATGTGGCCAAGAAGGCGCGGATACTTGAGGGGCGCTCCCCCAGAAATATTTTGATTTTAAAAGCCTGGGGATGTGATTTCTCGACATTGCCCACCAATTTGTTTTTACAACTGCTGCCTTGATATAAAATTTAAGACCTTCCCACAGAAATTATTAAATTTAAGACTTTCTAAGGCCTTGAAACTGTAAGTACCGACATTGTACGCACCCTGTCTATCACTTCAATAAATTCATTCTTTACTTGGAAAAGGTGTGAACGAAAAATCGCCAAACATGTTGAATTTTCGTCACCAAAAAGCCCAGAATGGATGCTACAACATCAAGAAAGGCTTCAGTGCAACTGCCTGTACATGTACCCTTTCGGCGAATATGATGTTAAAACCATCGTGGAGATTACTATGATTCCTTCATGATTAACTCATTCACTTTGGAGCCAGAGCATTAACATATCCTGATATGCAGTCTTCGCAGATACATCCTAACTATCACGTTAAGTAGCCGTCCCTTTTCAATTTCAGTACTGAAGCTGGCACAGAAGGTGGCTTTTCACTTTATAGGTAAACACCAACACTGAACAACCACATCAAGTTCCATTAATTAGATGAGACTCAGTAAATTCCATTAAAGATAAAGTATCAGAGGTATTTTCCCGGGCCATGAAAATCATTGTTTATTTACATTTTGTTTTTTTGTGTCCAGTCTTTCTTTGTCTTGTGAGTAATTTGTTGGTAACATGCCCCTCTAGAAATTCTTTTGATACTGAAAGTATTCAATTTGGTGGGTTGGCATGTCCCAAAAGTCCAAAATTACATAATGTAAACATCCATGTTTACAACATTGAATGTACAAATGTGAACAAGTCATGAAACATTATCTTTAATTAGATGAGACTCAGTAAATTCCATTAATTAGATGAGACTCAGTAAATTCCATTAATTAGATGAGACTCAGCTGCCAATACAATAAAAATACACAGAACATGCTGACAACGCCTCTCCGAAGAAAATTGTGCGTATGATATCCAGACTTTCAACGCAAGTTACACTTCTGTTACTCCTGTGCTTTCATGGGGGAAAGGCCCGAAACAAACTGCTAATAATTTAAAACGGACTATTCGCGCCGAGTCAAAGATTCCACAGAACAGTTTCCGGAGCGGCCGCCGCAATGCATTTACCAGTTGTTGTTATGAATAAAACGGGTTGTTTTATTATTTTTGGTTCACTTCGGACAGACGCGAACAATCCGCCTTAAACTGCACAATGAAAGTTATCTTGTTACAAAAAAAAACATTCAGTGAACTTCAGGAAAATTGACAGATATCTTCTGCTGTCTGGAATTTCAAAGAGAGGGCAGTCGTTGGTAAAATCATAAAAAGTTCTAGTAAGATACCCGCTTTTTTTTTCATCAAAATTCTGAGGTCTGGCAACATCTAAGCGGGACCCAATGGAATGCGGAAGTGGCAATATATTAGTTGGATTTTCACGGATCTTTACGTAACTCGTGAATAACCGGTCGACAACGCGATCAGACTACCGGTATACAAACAGACTTTAGTGGTGCCCAATAGTGTGCAACGGATTGTCACCGGTTACACAGGTCGAATGCATAATTGAAAACCACAAATTCCTGTCTCATTTCCTGACTTCTGCATTCCATTGGGTCACGCTTAGATGTTGCCAGACTTTACAAAGAGGGCAGTCGTTGGTAAAATCACAAAAAGTTCTAGTAGGATACCCGCATTTTTTTTCATCAATACTTTCAATTTATTGGATTTTATCAGACACCTATTATTAATTGGTAATCGTGTTCTGCATGTTTGTTAGCCAATAGTACAACTTTCAACATTGGTACCTGTAGTGAATGAGTTATCAGGGGTAACATGTTTACGTTCTTGTCAGAAGGAGCCCAATATATATTTATCATGAACTTCGTCAGTGCTGATACTTCACTTTTGTCCATCATCTAAGGTCCCTTCCGGATATTCATGCCAGCAGTTACGCCTAGCCTCCCAGAATAATTAAACAAAGGATAAGTCATTTCTATTCAACAAACTGACCAATGGCCAAGTTGCACAGTTGCACAATGGCCACAGTCCAGGTGTTAATTTCTCTCTGGACTAAAGCCGCCCATACACGTTCAATATTATTGCACAATATGAGGACCAAAATGGGCAATATTTTTGTCAATCTTTCTTCCACCCATCATGCCAGAAGCACGTGCCCCTATTTATGCCCCATATTGTGCAATAATATTGATCGTGTATGGCCGGACTAATTCAAGAATCACCCTGTATTGAGCTGCTTCATTTCAATGAAAACAGTCGGCAGGCCTGGTCACTTATCAAAGGGGTCAATTGCAAAATGACGAGAGACATTCATTGGATCACTGCTCTCGGTCGTGCCATTCGGGCGAGCCATCAACTTCATTGTTCCCCGCCTTTCCCGGTGCCAGCCAGTCATATTGAAAGGCTTTTAACTTGGCCAGTACATACATAATGAATTGGTGTTTAATGAAGGGACCTTAGACAGACGAAAGTAAAGTATTTCATCACTTTTCACGCGAATCAACAGATGCCAGAGAAGTAATGCCCGCTGTACACGATCAAATTTTTCATCCAATTTTTTGGAAATTCAGATTCCAGGTCTATTGGAGCTTCAATGTATGAACCTGCATGTAGGCCTTTATTGAACATATTCAGAAAATTGGATGAAAAATTGGATGAAAAATTTGATCATGCAGGCCTACAGCCGCCATAAGTGGGTATCCAATGTTCCATGTTATACTCTAATGGTCAGAAATACATGTACTGGTACATACTCCATGCGAGAACAACCGATATAAATTCCTTCATAAAATCTAATATTTGTAACACAACATAGTTTCTGGTCAAAGATTTGCTATTTTTCCCTGCCAGGAGTGATCGCGGATAATTGGCCTTCCTTTCCTGTCATTCAACGTTATGCGTGGTCATTCATTCAAGCAGATCTTGCACACCTATCACAGAACAGATGATTCTCCTTGTCTTTTTCAATAATGGAAATGAGTATTGATGTGTAATTACATTGTACTGTAAGTTGCTCAAGACTCCTTCAACAATTTGTTACCACCAATCATGTTTTTCAGGCGACTGATAAACTCGTCACATACCGGTACAGTAAACCTCGCCTAAAGCCCCCGTCACATACCCACCGACCCCGTACGATTTTCCCCACCCAGCGGCTTGCCGTGGATTTTAGAGACAGTACGGGTCCATTACGATTTTCATTTTCATTTTCATTTCTACGGTTTTCATTCCCCGGGGATCAGGAGCAATCTGTCCGTTTTTACTCGCCGTACAGGCCCCGGAGTGGATGTATGTGACGGGGGCTTAGTCGACAGCGTTTAACTCGTCGAAGTGCACAAGTCGTCACAATAGTGAAAGTGCCGATTTTCCATGACGTTATTTCCAATGAAATGTCCCTGTCTAAGTCGTCAAATGTAAGTCATCAAAACGGCTAACCCAACACTTGACGTTCGGTCCCAAGTAACATGAATCCTTAATTTCCAACTGAAAAAAAAAAAAGTCGGCCACTGCCGGCAACGTCTGCACGTGTACACTCCCAGAGTGATTCAATTATTCGCCGCTGTGGGGGACTGTAGACTTGAACGGTAATGAAAGAGTCTGGCCACGCCTGATAGCCAACTGATGCGTAGGCGACGCACTGCACAAGTTGAATGCGCTAGTGCATCGTGGTTGGGTTGTTGTATACGCAGATTCGTACACCACGGGGATTCCCCACTAGGATAAGTCGTCATTAAGTCGTCAATAGGGAGGTTTCGCAAGCGCCCGGTTAAGCCCTACAACGACATTTATCTACTGTGTGGGTATACCCAAACAATAGATAAACCACGTCGTATGGCCTAGCCGGACGCTTGCGAAACCTCCCTATTAAGCCGATCATCATAATGACGAGTGATGCGTAAGTTACCGTTATAATGACTTAGCATTACTCGTCATATTTCTAAGTCGACAGAAAATCTTCAGTCCCGAAAGTGTCGACTTAGGCGAAGTTTACTGTATTTCATTATAATTGATGCAGAAATGTTAAAGTATTCTTTAGGTCACGCACCGGGCTGTGCCTAATTTGGTGACAATTTCTGGAGGAGGCAAGAGCTTGAAAGGGCAATATCGGTACTTATAATAATGAAGGCGAGTTACATTTGAAAACCTAAATACCTCACTGACAACAAATAACTATACCTCTCTTAAACCCTTTTGTGATATTAAATGTTACGATTTATTTTACTTGAATTTTCAATACAAGAGACAGGCAATGCTTCACCCTCATAAATGTATAAATTTACCACCACCAGCAGCAGCAGCAGTGGGTACTGAGGACAGGAGTGGCAGGAAAATAAGGGTTAAATTTGAGAGTTGGTAAGACACCCTTCACTTTTAGCGTGTTCGATTACTTTCACCGGCCAGGCACTAGCGCTTTCTCAGACATGCGCATTGAAATGGAGGTCAATAAAAGAACGCCGTTGTGTTCGACACGAGTAAAGTGTCATCGCGGATGTGCTCTGATTGGCTGAGTGCGTCCGCCATGACACTTTACTCGTGTCTAACACAACAGTGTTTGATTTCTTACATTTTGTTTGCATGCCGATGTATGCGAGGGCTGTGTGTGTTCATCTACGGGAAGTGACATTATGCTCTGCATGCTGGAAAACTTCCCGAAGTAACCAGCTAAGGGGGCGGTAAATAAAACACAGTCGTGCCAGGCCGGTGTAGCCACGAGTAAGAAATCGAACATGCTACTTTTTTATTTATAAGTGTCCAATGCCTGTCACTGGACATCTGAATTGGCAGTTAAAATCTGGCCAGTAGGGGTGAAGAGCCAATTTTTTACTGGTGACTGGTCGCCCATGTGTTTGAGGGTGTGAGACACCAATGCCCAGTGGAAAAAAGCAACCACAAAAAATTGTAGAAATGAGTTCTGTTCATTGTAATCGTCTGCACTGATGTGATGGCACACTTGAACTCCTCTACATCGTTTTATTCATGATTCATAAAAAAATTGTGTTCGACACATCAAAAATCATCAGCTCTATTCTAATGAGATTACAGAGCTGCGATAATTCAAGCATGAAAATAATGATTATTAGATTGGTCACTAATACCCCTTTCACACCGGGCCTACATAGAGTTACGTAGTGTGGCGTACCGACTACGCCGAGCTTACACTGGCCTACTTGGCTATACACCAAGGGATGCAAAGGGGTATGCAAGTTGGACGCAATAAATTAAACATGTTTAATTTTTTCGCGTACTTTCAGCATAGAGCACTAGACGCAGTTTTTACGCAAGTCTACGCATCACTACGCTAATGTATGCCGCGCCTAATGCCATGTTTAATTTTTTTGCGTACTTTCAGCATAGAGCACTAGACGCAGTTTTTACGCAAGTCTACGCATCACTACGCTAAATGTATGCCGTGCCTACACATTAGTACGCTACCCTATGACAGTCCAACGAAAAATTCTTTTGAGGCTGGCATAGTGTTACTTATGGAAGGGCATAGTGTTGCGTACTTTTGCTTAGTGTGGGTTCAGGGACTATGCCGATCCTGCACTTAGCAACATTTACTTCATGAGTATGCAGTCTAATTTCGGCGTACTCGGTACGCCGCACAACACAACTCTACGCAGGTCCGGTGTGAAAAGGGCTTACGTTATATGGATGGATGGATGTGTACTAACTTGCAATGAATAAGACTGCATTGTTTATCCTTCAAGTGGGTTTTTAATACACCGATTTTGATTCTCAGTTGCCAGCAGATGACACAATACTGCAGGGCCGGTATTTTAGCGGCCATTTAAGTTAGCGATAGGCCAGAATCTGAGATACGCGTCCATTTAACTTTGCGGATGGGTGATCAATGCAACTGTTTCCTTCAACAGACCAGCTTTGATCTTCCCAGATACTGAGTGCCCTGGTAATAATTTTCTGTTTGACCTACTGCCCCAAAAGAGAACTTGGTTGATGAATCATTGTTTTTGTTTTATTTAGGCCCTAGTCAAGTGTTCCCAGCAGGTGGCTAGTTTACATTTCTTTCATAACCAGGAACTATGACTTGTTGGAAAAGTTAGCGGTCTTTTAATGTGAGACTTTCCTGCCGTTACAGGCCACCACCAGTTAGCGGTCCTAGAACGTCATGAAATTTGACGTCGCAGAATAGAAGTGCAGGCCACAGCGTCATCCATAATGACGTGGAGGCCATGGCTTACGTTTACGTCTGTGACGTCAAATTTTGCATCATTCTAGGATCACTAACAGGCAACCTCTAACGGCAGGAAGGTCTCCCAATACACAAATGATAGTCCCAGACACCGAAAGTCCCGAAAATGAATGGCACGTGAACAAATAGGGTTGTACAGTATATCAGGAGTTCACATACTTCGAAGCAGATAGACGCTGGTTTAAAGGAGTTAGACGCCGAAGTTGTAAACAAGCTGGTTTGTTTACAAACATGGTCGGCAAACTAGTTTTATTCCTTCGTGCAGGTGGCAGCACCAGTCGCGCCCCGTGATCGTTAGACTGGTTCCCGGTCCGATGTAACTCACTCACGATATTAACGTCAGTACATATCACCGACAATAAATGGCAGCACCGCAGGCGTCGCGTGGATAGAGAACCAGTGAGTGAGTGTTTACAACTTGGACGTCCAGCTCCTTTAAGACAAATGAGAGCAAAAATTCATAAGGGAGCCTTAAGCTTAGCGCACATGTCCGACAAAACTCAATGCGTTAGGGGTGTCTGTTAAAATCCACTGTCCTGGCTAAATGACGAGTCGACAGTGTTGGGTCAGTCGACTTTAAAAACACCCCTAACGGATCGAGTTTTGTCGGACATGTGCACTAAGCTTTATACACTTTTGACAAGAGTTATAATGCCATACACACTGGCAATATCAGATTTCATACTAATTACTAAATATACAGGGTGTCTTCGCCAATACCATCTTAAGGCCCATATTATTGAGCCCCCTTCATGTATTGCGTGTATGACGATTGGCTATAAATGCATATCCAGTTCAACCATAGCTGCACTTTCACCTATTAAAGTGAATTGATATCGAACAAATTTGATTTAGAAATGGAATTTGAAAGGGGACGAATTTTCGGGAAAAAATGTAAACAAACTTCTCCAGAATGTCAACAAAGAAATGTTCGTGCATTCTGATTGGCTGAAATTTTGTGTTTACAAACACCAGCAAAATGTAAATAAAATCCACTATCAATTCGCTTTAAATCCCCGTTTTTTTGCACTTCCACCTTTTGAATTGCCATGTTTAAATAGACGCATGTCTGAAAAACGTGTGTCTATTATGGGGCTAATTTAAACACGGGGGTTGAACACGGGTTTTTCTGATAGGTGGAAGCAGAATAGACGCAGCAATTACTAGTTTGAGACCCGGCGACAGACGGCGCGGTAGACTTCCCAACAGGAATTAACGCAGGAGAGCTTCTGCCTACAGCGGCACCTGTTGCCGGGTCTATAAACCAAACCTCAGGTAGTTTTTACAGGTGGAAGTTCTTGCCAGGTTTTTCGAGACACGGCGAAGACACGGGTCTCGAAAAAACACGGGGTTTTAGAATAGGTGGAAGTACAGCTCATGTGTGACATAACCCCAGTTACGTTTTACGGGGCAACAAAATGAACGGGGCTCGTGAACTGGTACAGCCAGCATAGGAAGACAGTATTGGTGAGGACTCCCCGTATTTGCCAGCCGAGCAGAATATCAAATTCAATATGACAATGGACTCAGATCCATCCAAAACCATTAACCCTTCACTGCCCGCAGTCCAAAATCTTACAGAAATGTTGCGACATAGAAATCATTAGAAAGTGCTCATTCAGATCTTTCCAATGAATACCCATGTAACTGGTTTCAGGAACCATTCAAGGTTTTTTACTTATTTTTGTTTCCATCAAAATTGCCTTTGGCAGTTAAAGGGTTAAATAATGATCACTGCAATAACAACAGGGAAATCCAATCACTTGATCATTAAGTATGTTTTCCTACATAAAAAATACACCAAGTGGTATAAACAAAACCAATCCATGTTGCAGAGACAGCAGATGCAAATTGTATATGAAACTGATGGTCCAGCTCTTTCTACATTACAAAGCTGACACAAGTTGCATACAGAGCAGATGCAGTGACCCTGTTAAATGACGGGAAAACACGTCATCAAATCCTAAGTACATTCGCATTTAGTCAGATTAGGTGCTGTCAAATCTGTGGCTAGACTGGACCATTTTTTGTCTTTATTAGGACACACAGTGTCCAATGTTTTTCTTCTGGTGATCAAATATTAATTGAATTTGAAGGTATGAGGCAGAATGAGCATTGAAGAAATAAAGCACTCTGCCACACGACCATCGTCAGCGACCGATCGTGCGACCTTACATTCGACGCCGACCCGTCACGCCATTTGGTCGGCGTCCGATCGTGAGACTGTAACTACTTGAGTCATTTCATAACACGTCGCCGTCGCTGAAGTACGCTGGAGTATGAGTCAACTCCGCGAAGTCGGCGTCCAGATTTTGATCGCAAGTCGGACGCCGATGGTCGTGCGTCAAAGTATGAACTAGGCTTAAGGCATCAGCAATCTGATCATGATTCATGTCCTTGCTAACTACATGTAATGGGTACTGTTTTGACCATGACATTACACGGACTTGCAAGAATTCATCGCCAGTAACACACTTGACACTAGCGGCGAAATATCATGCCTCATTTCACCACTAGTGTAGGTGGAAGGCCGCCATTTTGGATTTTGCCGGCGCGCATGTAGAAATAGTTCGGCCGACCTAATCACACAATTCTTACTAATTGGTATTCAGTTCATTTCTAATACCACTTGTTATCAACACGAAGTCCTTTTAGTCTGAAAATATTCGCCTGGAACCCAACAGCACCACTTTTCAACATCATCTATCATCTAGCGTAGATGCCACTGGGTTGGCGGTGACACGGCTGGCCTGTTCACGATTGTTAAAAACCTTTACCAAAATGTAGTAATCTGCACTACTTTCAAGATGGAAACTGTACTTTCAAGATGGAAACCTAGCACCTGCGCTAATGGTGTTATAGAAGATAACGCCATCTAGTGTCAAGTATGCGCCAGTAAAAGCAAACAGATGCCATGTTCACTACTCTACATCTCGAATTATGTTATACACACTTCAAAATAGAGCAGCTTCATTCAATATTTTGACACTCGTTGCTGGTAATTGTTGCTTTGGGAAACTTATGCGGCAATCTTGACCACTGGACATCACTGCATCTGCTGGCTACAATCCTGAATGCACACGATAATAAGATGTATACAAAAGACGAAATAAACTGTAATGTTGAACTAAATCAATTGACTACGATGCATGAGTCCCTTCGGCGTTTATTCCATATCGAGAAGCTCCACGTCGAAGATCAATGTAGCATTAGGAGGGATAGTGAGACGGTCAAGGAAAAACAATGAGTGATTTTGGAATTAAAGGGCATGAAGTAATAACAGGTTTCTAAAGGCGCGTTCACATTAGCACTTTAAAGCGATCTGAGACCGGTCTAAACAGTTAGTGCGCATTAACCGTTCATGCTACAAAGTTTTTGATGCGATCTCAGGCCGGTCTGGTGAGTCCGCTTCTCGTAGCGAGTTTGGCGCGTCATGTCACCGTGCTGGCTGGATCGCTCCAAACTGTTCAGACACATGTCTAGACCGGCCTAGGATACCTGAATCGGCCTGAGATCGCTACAAGAAGCGGACTCGCTAGACCGGCCTCAGATCGCATTAAAAACTTTGTAGTGTGAACGCGCCTGAAGCTAGACCGGCCTAGCCAATGCGCATTCCCGAATGCAAACTGGGGAATTCGGTCTCAGATCGGTCTAGATGTGAACGCGGCTTAAGGTGTAAAGACTACCGGACTCGAACCCTCGCATAAGGCATCAATCGCCAGCACTCAGGGGCACCACTAGGCCAAATCCCCATCTTCAAAAAAGACGGTTCAATGGCCTATGTTAAACGAGGCGTCCCTACATGTACGTACCCTGCAAGTAGTCCAAACAATCTCTGAACCCAAACAGTTTTATGTCATACAAGGGGTCACATATAAACAGGGTTTCCGCCAGGATTTTTTTCCAGGGTACGACCTGTAAGGAGGGGGGAGAAAAAAAATTTCAACAAATTTATTTTTTTTTTGTTAATAATGGCCTCCAGAGTCATTTTTTACACTCCAAAATGCAAAATTAGTCTTCCTTCTGCATAAAAGTTGCATTTGAAATGTAACAAATTTAAAACATTACTGAAGTGATTTTTTCAGGGTACTATATCGTACCCTCAAATTTCTTTAGGGTACTACATTTGTACCCAAAGTACCCTCTGGCGGGGACCCTGATAAAGGAGATACAATTTAAGAACATGAAATAGTAACGGGTGATTTTGCAATGATGCACTTGAACATCATTTAACTCGTCTGCCACCAGATTCGAGCAGACTGTGCCTCCCATTGAAGTTTTCCAAAAGCCGTGGAAATAAATTGTGAGAGCATTTGAAGGAATATTCTTTAGGTGGTTGGTAGGAATAACCTTTCTTCAAATTTTCTTCCATCAACACCGTAGGAAGTGGGCAAAATAGACTATCACTCCAAAAGAGTGCAGCACCTGACGGGGCAGCGTCATGACGTCCCGCACATCATTTCTGAACTCCATGACATGACTCGAAAAAAAATCCAGTTGTTTCAGCGATCATGGCGTCGTGAAACAATCTGATTTTTTTCTCGTCTCGCGTCCAGACGTCATGCACGCTACCCCGTCAGGTGCTGCACTCTTTTGGAGTGACATCGTCTATTGAGGGAAGATAGAATATGCCATCTACAAGACCCTGGGGTCGATGTGTAAAATGACGCAAGGACATGATGATGCGATGTCAGATGATGATGATGATGCAAGAGAATGATGACTAAGGCTTCCTTTACATAGAAGTATACGGTATACGAAAATGCCGGTTAACAATGGCCTCACGGTTGTTAATCCATTTGAAAGCCTTTGTTTACCGGCGTTTTCATATACCGTATACTTCTATGTCAAGGAAGCTTAATGAATCAAAGCATTTAATTCAAACCCTCATCGAATTTTTCAGCATTGCTAATTAGTTTCAGGGTTCCCACAAATTTCGAGAAAGATTAGTCATTTGGGGTACTACTGGTATACATAGGTAATATCATTTCATCGAAAAAGGATATACTCCTGGATGGCCTTGAGCACCATATGCATAATCTGGACTGCATGTCAATGTTGCCCTTTCACCTTTTGTCATCTGAAAGGAAGACAGAGACATACAAACATAGGATTCTTTAACACGAACGGCCCTCTCCACCATGTCCAACTTCAAACTTACCACAGGACAGCTTAGGCCTTAGCTACCGGTACATGTACATGTAAGACAGATTTTCACAGCTAACATCATGACATCTCCTACTACCCATCACCCCATGAACTTTTCTACACTACATTCTACTAAGTTGTTTTGCAATTTGTTCAGGGGACATACATGCATTTAAATTGGATTCTTGTGCAAAATTAAAGCATTTTGTTGCCAGATTACAATGTGACGTTGTACACATGAAACAATATAAAATATCATGCCCACCTGAGCAACACCTTCATCCCAGCCTGAAAAAAAATCATTAACATTACAATTCTTTGCAACAACAAAAGAAAACGCAGTGAATATTCCGATGTGGAGACCTTCCTTACCTTTGGTCAAAGGCAAACAACATTTAAAGGTGCCGCCCCATGTGACAGTTTTCTATCGAAAGTTTGCTGTCAGATAGTCAATTATTGCTGTCAGATAGTCAATTATTGCTGTCAGACAGTAATAATTGCTGTCATACAGTCACTAGCTGAACAACTTCCACGGGATAGTCTTTGGGCAGTTACTATCCGACAGCAAACTTACGAAAGAAAACTGTCACGTGGAGCGGCGCCTTAACACTCCCTGCTGTTGTGTATTTAACATTGAATCTAAAGCGGCGAATCCACTGTTGCGATTTTGGCTTGAGACGGGGTTGCGTTCCCTTATATGGCAATCGGAAGTCCTTATAAGGTAACCGCAAGGGAACGCAACCGCGTCTCAAGCCAAAATCGCGACAGTGGATCACCCGCTTAACTAACTAAACAGAGAATCGAACCTATTGCCGTCATAGAAATGTAGAAACCAGCCAGGCGAATAAATTTCTTCACTAAATAGTACCGGTAATACATATTCGTGATGGACATCAAAACTGAATGAAATGGTCCATGGACCATGTGCTCACCGGGTTGGACATAATAGTCCAATGACAGAGGGAGGTACATATCAGTTATGAGCATCTCGGTCAAGTCATTCCCAGGTAGGACTTTGATGATTTTTGGGTTATGCCACCTGGCGGCCCTACTTGATGTCCGATCGGGCCAGAACTTCACATGCACATAAAGGTCATCTGCAGGGGGCCACATAGCACATTGGAGCGCTTTGGGTTAAGGCGTTCCTGAGTTACAGCACTTTCATGATTTTTGGGTTATGCCACCTGGTGGCCATGTTTGAAGTCAAATCTGGCCGAAATTTGACATGCATGTAAAGGTCATCTAGATGGAGGTAAATATCAAGTTTCAGCACTCTGTGTCAAGCCGTTCCCGAGTAATAGCACTTACTTGATTTTCAGGTTACGCCACCTGGCAGCCACACCGGATGTCCAATCGGGCCGAAACTTGGTATTTTTTAAGGTACCCTTCCAATACATGTTTATGCAAAATATGAAGTCGCTCGGTGAAATAATGACAAACTGGGGCAGGTTCGTCACTTTTGTCGAACTTTGACCTCTGTGACCTTGAAAAGTAGGTCAAATCAAAAACCCGTTACAAATGTCATGTATCCTCATTAGATACACCTATGATAAAAATTTGGAGATGATCCAGTCATTAGTTCAGGAGTTATTGCACTTTTTGTGTTTTAGGTTTTGGCCACCTGGTGGCCAAGCCAACAATCGAATCGGACCGAAACTTGGTGTCATGGGTCATCTGACCTAGGGCTATGTATGTACCAAGTTTCAGATC
>NMRB01002189.1:61495-81657 GCA_002633025.1 Notospermus geniculatus | reverse complement strand
AGGGCTGTGTGTGTTCATCTACGGGAAGTGACATTATGCTCTGCATGCTGGAAAACTTCCCGAAGTAACCAGCTAAGGGGGCGACAGGCCCGACTTGGAGAATTTCCGGTAAATAAAACACAGTCGTGCCAGGCCGGTGTAGCCACGAGTAAGAAATCGAACATGCTACTTTTTTATTTATAAGTGTCCAATGCCTGTCACTGGACATCTGAATTGGCAGTTAAAATCTGGCCAGTAGGGGTGAAGAGCCAATTTTTTACTGGTGACTGGTCGCCCATGTGTTTGAGGGTGTGAGACACCAATGCCCAGTGGAAAAAAGCAACCACAAAAAATTGTAGAAATGAGTTCTGTTCATTGTAATCGTCTGCACTGATGTGATGGCACACTTGAACTCCTCTACATCGTTTTATTCATGATTCATAAAAAAATTGTGTTCGACACATCAAAAATCATCAGCTCTATTCTAATGAGATTACAGAGCTGCGATAATTCAAGCATGAAAATAATGATTATTAGATTGGTCACTAATACCCCTTTCACACCGGGCCTACATAGAGTTACGTAGTGTGGCGTACCGACTACGCCGAGCTTACACTGGCCTACTTGGCTATACACCAAGGGATGCAAAGGGGTATGCAAGTTGGACGCAATAAATTAAACATGTTTAATTTTTTCACGTACTTTCAGCATAGAGCACTAGACGCAGTTTTTACGCAAGTCTACGCATCACTACGCTAATGTATGCCGCGCCTAATGCCATGTTTAATTTTTTTGCGTACTTTCAGCATAGAGCACTATACGCAGTTTTTACGCAAGTCTACGCATCACTACGCTAAATGTATGCCGTGCCTACACATTAGTACGCTACCCTATGACAGTCCAACGAAAAATTCTTTTGAGGCTGGCATAGTGTTACTTATGGAAGGGCATAGTGTTGCGTACTTTTGCTTAGTGTGGGTTCAGGGACTATGCCGATCCTGCACTTAGCAACATTTACTTCATGAGTATGCAGTCTAATTTCGGCGTACTCGGTACGCCGCACAACACAACTCTACGCAGGTCCGGTGTGAAAAGGGCTTACGTTATATGGATGGATGGATGTGTACTAACTTGCAATGAATAAGACTGCATTGTTTATCCTTCAAGTGGGTTTTTAATACACCGATTTTGATTCTCAGTTGCCAGCAGATGACACAATACTGCAGGGCCGGTATTTTAGCGGCCATTTAAGTTAGCGATAGGCCAGAATCTGAGATACGCGTCCATTTAACTTTGCGGATGGGTGATCAATGCAACTGTTTCCTTCAACAGACCAGCTTTGATCTTCCCAGATACTGAGTGCCCTGGTAATAATTTTCTGTTTGACCTACTGCCCCAAAAGAGAACTTGGTTGATGAATCATTGTTTTTGTTTTATTTAGGCCCTAGTCAAGTGTTCCCAGCAGGTGGCTAGTTTACATTTCTTTCATAACCAGGAACTATGACTTGTTGGAAAAGTTAGCGGTCTTTTAATGTGAGACTTTCCTGCCGTTACAGGCCACCACCAGTTAGCGGTCCTAGAACGTCATGAAATTTGACGTCGCAGAATAGAAGTGCAGGCCACAGCGTCATCCATAATGACGTGGAGGCCATGGCTTACGTTTACGTCTGTGACGTCAAATTTTGCATCATTCTAGGATCACTAACAGGCAACCTCTAACGGCAGGAAGGTCTCCCAATACACAAATGATAGTCCCAGACACCGAAAGTCCCGAAAATGAATGGCACGTGAACAAATAGGGTTGTACAGTATATCAGGAGTTCACATACTTCGAAGCAGATAGACGCTGGTTTAAAGGAGTTAGACGCCGAAGTTGTAAACAAGCTGGTTTGTTTACAAACATGGTCGGCAAACTAGTTTTATTCCTTCGTGCAGGTGGCAGCACCAGTCGCGCCCCGTGATCGTTAGACTGGTTCCCGGTCCGATGTAACTCACTCACGATATTAACGTCAGTACATATCACCGACAATAGGTGGCAGCACCGCAGGCGTCGCGTGGATAGAGAACCAGTGAGTGAGTGTTTACAACTTGGACGTCCAGCTCCTTTAAGACAAATGAGAGCAAAAATTCATAAGGGAGCCTTAAGCTTAGCGCACATGTCCGACAAAACTCAATGCGTTAGGGGTGTCTGTTAAAATCCACTGTCCTGGCTAAATGACGAGTCGACAGTGTTGGGTCAGTCGACTTTAAAAACACCCCTAACGGATCGAGTTTTGTCGGACATGTGCACTAAGCTTTATACACTTTTGACAAGAGTTATAATGCCATACACACTGGCAATATCAGATTTCATACTAATTACTAAATATACAGGGTGTCTTCGCCAATACCATCTTAAGGCCCATATTATTGAGCCCCCTTCATGTATTGCGTGTATGACGATTGGCTATAAATGCATATCCAGTTCAACCATAGCTGCACTTTCACCTATTAAAGTGAATTGATATCGAACAAATTTGATTTAGAAATGGAATTTGAAAGGGGACGAATTTTCGGGAAAAAATGTAAACAAACTTCTCCAGAATGTCAACAAAGAAATGTTCGTGCATTCTGATTGGCTGAAATTTTGTGTTTACAAACACCAGCAAAATGTAAATAAAATCCACTATCAATTCGCTTTAAATCCCCGTTTTNGCAATTACTAGTTTGAGACCCGGCGACAGATGGCGCGGTAGACTTCCCAACAGGAATTAACGCAGGAGAGCTTCCGCCTACAGCGGCATCATTCTGTTGCCGGGTTTATAAACCAAACCTCAGGTAGTTTTTACAGGTGGAAGTTCTTGCCAGGTTTTTCGACACACGGCGAAGACACGGGTCTCGAAAAAACACGGGGTTTTAGAATAGGTGGAATTACAGCTCATGTGTGACATAACCCCAGTTACGCTACGGGCCAACAAAATGAACGGGGCTCGTGAACTGGTACAGCCAGCATAGGAAGAGAGTATTGGTGAGGACTCCCTGTATTTGCCAGCCGAGCAGAATATCGAATTCAATATAACAATGGACACAGATCCATCCAAAACCATTAACCCTTCACTGCCCGCAGTAATTTTTTAAAAAACTGATTAACCTACAAAGTCCAAAATCTTACAGAAATGTTGTCACATAGAAATCATTAGAAAGTGCTCATTCAGATCTTTCCAATGAATACCCATGTAACTGGTTTCAGGAACCATTCAAGGTTTTTTACTTATTTTTGTTTCCATCAAAATTGCCTTTGGCAGTTAAAGGGTTAAATAATGATCACTGCAATAACAACAGGGAAATCCAATCACTTGATCATTAAGTATGTTTTCCTACATAAAAAATACACCAAGTGGTAGAAACAAAACCAATCCATGTTGCAGAGACAGCAGATGCAAATTGTATATGAAACTGATGGTCCAGCTCTTTCTACATTACAAAGCTGACACAAGTTGCATACAGAGCAGATGCAGTGACCCTGTTAAATAACGTGAAAACACGTCATCAAATCCTAAGTACATTCGCATTTAGTCAGATTAGATGCTGTCAAATCTGTTCCTAGACTGGACCATTTTTTGTCTTTATTAGGACACACAGTGCCCAATGTTTTTCTTCTGGTAATCAAATATTAATTGAATTTGAAGATATGAGGCAGAATGAAGCATTGAAGAAATAAAGCACTCTGCCACACGACCATCATCGGCGACCGATCGTGCGACCTTACGTTCGACGCCAACCCGTCTTTGGTCGGCGTCCGATCGTGAGACTGTAACTACTTGAGTCATTTCATAACGGGTCGCCGTCGCTAAGTCAGTAGGCTGGAGTATGAATCAACTCCGCGAAGTCGGCATCCAGGTTTTGATCGTGCATCGGACGCCGATGGTCGTGCGTCAAAGTATGAACTAGGCTTAAGGCATCAGCAATCTGATCATGATTCATGTCCTTGCTAACTAATGGGTACTGTTTTGACCATGACATTACACGGACTTGCAAGAATTCATCGCCAGTAAAAGCAAACAGATGCCATGTTCACTACTCTACATCTCGAAATGTTATACACGCTTCAAAATAGACAGTGTTATATCTAGGCCATTTTAGAGTGGCGCCGCGCCATGCCGCCAAAAGGGGGCGCCATTGTGCCCTTTTTAACCCCCTAGGGCGCCATGCCCCTAAAAAAAAAAAAAAAAAATTTTTTTTTTTTTTTTTTAGGTTTTTAGTACCCCCAGACCCTTTTCGAGGGTCCCTTTTGGTCATATCACCTTAGAAACTGGCTTAAATTGGCTGTTGACTGGAGTTATAGAGACCTTTTTAACTTTTTAGCTTTTCAAATTCCGTTAGAAGAAATGTCGCGAATGAAAAGTGCCCTTTTCTAGGTTGAAGTGCCCTTTTCGCAAAGTTTGCACCATGCCCTTCTGAAATCCTAGATATAACACTGAATAGAGCAGCTTCATTCAATATTTTGACACTCGTTGCTGGTAATTGTTGCTTTGGGAAACTTATGCGGCAATCTTGACCACTGGACATCACTGCATCTGCTGGCTACAATCCTGAATGCACACGATAATAAGATGTATTACAAAAGACGAAATAAACTGTAATGTTGAACTAAATCAATTGACTACGATGCATGATTGAGTCCCTTCGGCGTTTATTCCATATCGAGAAGCTCCACGTCGAAGATCAATGTAGCATTAGGAGGGATAGTGAGACGGTCAAGGAAAAACACGGAGTGATTTTGCAATTAAAGGGCATGAAATAATAACAGGTTTCTAAGGTGTAAAGACTACCGGACTCGAACCCTCGCATAAGGCATCAATCGCCAGCACTCAGGGGCACCACTATGTAGGCCAAATCCTCATCTTCAAAAAAGATGGTTCAATGGCCTATGTTAAACGAGGCGTCCCTACGTACCCTGCGAGTTGTCCAAACAATCTCCGAACCCAAACAGTTTTATGTCATACAAGGGGTCGCATATAAAGGAGATACAATTTAAGAACATGAAATAGTAACGGGTGATTTTGCAATGATGCACTTGAACATCATTTAACTCGTCTGCCACCAGATTCGAGCAGACTGTACCTCCCATTGAAGTTTTTCAAAAGCCATGGAAATAAATTGTGAGAGCATTTGAAGGAATATTCTTTAGGTGGTTGGTAGGAATAACCTTTCTTCAAATTTTCTTCCATCAACACCGTAGGAAGTGGGCAAAATAGACTATCACTCCAAAAGAGTGCAGCACCTGACGGGACAGTGTCATGACGTCCCGCACATCATTCTGAACTCCATGACATGACTCGAAAAAAATCCGGTTGTTTCAGCGATCATGACGTCGTGAAACAATTTGATTTTTTTTCTCGTCTCACGTCCAGACATCATGAAATGCATGCGGGACGTCATGCACGCTACCCCGTCAGGTGCTGCACTCTTTTGGAGTGACATCGTCTATTGAGGGAAGATGCCATCTACAAGACTCTGGGGTCGATGTGTAAAATGACGCAAGGACATGATGATGCGATGTCAGATGATGATGATGATGCAAGAGAATGATGACTAAGGCTTCCTTTACATAGAAGTATACGGTATACGAAAATGCCGGTAAACAATGACCTCACGGTTGTTAATCCATTTGAAGCCTTTGTTAACCGGCCTTTTCGTATACCGTATACTTCCATGTAAAGGATGCTTAATGAATCAAAGCATTTAATTCAAACCCTCATCGAATTTTTCAGCATTGCTAATTAGTTTCAGGGTTCCCATGAATTTCGAGAAAGATTAGTCATTTGGGGTACTACTGGTATACATAGATAATATCATTTCATCGAAAAAGGATATACTCCTGGATGGCCTTGAGCACCATATGCATAATCTGGACTGCATGTCAATGTTGCTCTTTCACCTTTTGTCATCTGAAAGGAAGACAGAGACATACAAACATAGGATTCTTTAACACGAACGGCCCTCTCCACCATGTCCAACTTCAATGTACATGTACATGTAAGACAGATTTTCACAGCTAACATCATGACATCTCCTACTACCCATCACCCCATGAACTTTTCTACACTACATTCTACCAAGTTGTTTTGCAATTTGTTCAGGGGACATACATGCATTTAAATTGGATTCTTGTGCAAAATGAAGCATTTTGTTGCCAGATTACAATGCGACGTTGTACACATGAAACAATATAAAATATCATGCCCACCTGAGCAACACCTTCATCCCAGCCTGAAAAAAAATCATTAACATTACAATTCTTTGCAACAACAAAAGAAAATGCAGTGAATATTCCGATGTGGAGACCTTCCTTACCTTTGGTCAAAGGCAAACAACATTTAAAGGCGCCGCCCCATGTGACAGTTTTCTATCGAAAGTTTGCTGTCAGATAGTCAATTATTGCTGTCAGACAGTAATAATTGCTGTCATACAGTCACTAGCTGAACAACTTCCACGGGATAGTCTTTGGACAGTTACTATCCGACAGCAAACTTACGAAAGAAAACTGTCACCTGGAGCGGCGCCTTAACACTCCCTGCTGTTGTGTATTTAACATTGAATCTAACTAACTAAACAGAGAATCGAACCTATTGCGGTCATAGAAATGTAGAAACCAGCCAGGCAAATAAATTTCTTCACTAAATAGAACCGGTAATACATATTCGTGATGGACATCAAAACTGAAAAAATTAATTCATAGTTTTCAGAAGCCACTTGTGGCAGGTTCAGTGCTGTTACTCAAATATTTTCACATTTATGAAAACAAAACCTACCTCTGATAACAGTTCCTTTCCCAATTTTGAATTTAAATGGTTTACCCCTATCTCTAGATGAATCAAACTTTTTACCATTAGTGAGTGTTCCTGTGTAATGAACAGTGACTGTCATGCCTGATTTTGGTCTTGTAACACCTGCATTGTGAAAGAAAAAGATTGAATTTTTTTCCCGTTCGGAACATGGTTCAGTCCGGACAAATTGGCAGTAGGCAGAGGCGCTACACTGTGTACTTCCTCTCATAACGCAGGCTGCGTGCGCGAGACTGCTTGGTGAGACTGCTTTTGCAGTCTCACCAAGCCGAAAACGGCTGCAAAATCATCTTTTTGGATATCAGTTCGTTTCAAAAGTTGTGTATTAAAAAAGATCATACTTTAATGTTCCCGCTGACGTATACAGTGGACAATTGGAACTTATGATTTGACTAAATTTGACTGATCTTTTCATCCGACATTGTGCCGTTTCTCAACCTGGTTTACCGTTATATATAGGGGTGTTCTTCTTACTTGATAAGACCGTGGATAGAAGATACCTAAATTGAACTTTCTCATACCGGTAGTTAGGGCCTAGCATGCTACGGCAGGCTAACTCAGTTCGGGAAACGTCCTATTTCGGAAGGCCTTCCGAATTTGGAAGGTTTGCCCTTCCGATTTCGAAATGGAAGTCCGAATTCGGAAAGGCCTTCCGAAATAGGAAGGGTGCACATTGGCAACATCTGGGTACTTGACCCCTTCCGAATTAAGAAGGCCCTTCCGATTTCGGAAGTGGTGACCTGGTAACATCCGGGACTTAGACCTTCCTTTTTTGGAAGCCATCCCCACATGCTTTTTGATTACGAAGTGGTTATAGACACGGAAAATCCGTGGCTCCAAGACCGGAATCGCTCTTCCGTACACGGATCATAAGGATTAGTTCTAGAATCTGCCACCAGGGGCTAATGTATCAGTTTAAGCATTTTCGCGGGCCACGAAATTCAATGATTGTTTACATTTTGTTTGTTTTGTCTTTCTTTGTCTATCGTGGCATGCCCCTCAAGGCCTACTGAACCCTTTTGATACCGAAGGCAGTCCTATAGGCCTATGTATAGGAAAAAATAAGACCCTAAACCTCATGACTGCCAGCTGCCTCGGTAGCTCAGTCGGCTAGAGCGTTAGCCTAGTAGTCCAAAGGTCCCTGGTTCGAATCTCCGCTTGGACGGTGCCTTTTTAACGCTTTTTTTTCACCCGTTCTTCTCTCTTTCTTTTTTTTCTGAAAATAGGCCTACTCTAAGCCGGAAGAAAATTCCCGAACTTTAGGGTCAGGGAAAAAATTCGCCTCCAGGGCATACTCCTTGTCCATATGCACCCGCATAAAAAAGGGCCAGGATCGCCAGGAGAAGGTTTTGGGGTGGATTGGAGGTTTTGGGGATNTATAATAATCGGAATGGTCAGTTTAATTTTTCTTGACGGGGTCCATTGTCCCCATATATTCTCCTTGTCCCCATATTCTCCTGTAAAATTACAGTTAATGTTGACAGCTGCTGTCTGATGAAAAAATATTTTTCAGAGGTCTAGGGGCCTAAATTTTTTTCATCATTTCGGCTCAAGAATGCAAGGTTTTGTTCACCATTTTCACTCTGACAGTCACGCGGGGTCGATATTGATAACAAATTGACAAGAAAAAATAAAACTACCGGTACAAAAGATTGATAGCTGTCGTGACGGGATTCGAACCCGTGGTCTTCCCAGTTTGATAGCCACGCACGCCCACCACTATATAGGCTGCTGGGACCTATGCGTTCGTTTGGGGGATTCATTAGAGTTTGCTGACTGAGAACTTCCGTCGCGAAGGCCTAAATCTCGTCGGCTCCCCAAGAATTTTCATGAATTGGAGACACGACTGATTGAGATTTCAGTCGGTTCCACAAGGAAAATCCATGAGTTGGAGACCCGACTGGTTGAAGTTTCAGTCGGGTCCGCAAGAAAATTTTATGAACTGGGGAACCGACGGTCGGGTATATATCCACTTCTTTTTTAAAATTTGGCAGAGCTGAATTTTGATTCAGAGCTGAATTTCGATTCAGATTTTGATTCGGAATTAGATTCAGAGCTGAATTTTGATTTAGAGCTGAATGTGACTGCCGGTACTCAGTAGACTAAGAAAAGTGCAGACTTTTTAAAATTAGGCGTGAACTGATAGTTGGTGGTACTACCAGTCTGTTGATATCTAAGGCCATGTAAGAAAATAGTCGGTTAGCATCTCCTCCCGCCATTGAAATCACCTCTCCTCAAAAAAATTTCTATTTTTTATTTTCAAAAAAGCCAAAAGAGTGATAAAATTGTAGGCTGGGACGACACAGTTATTGGATAGAAAGTAGGCCTACCGTACTTTTTATTTCAATTCATACCTATTACATTTGGAATTTCCCTCAGGTTGCCATGGTTACCATATGCACCTCAAACTCACTAAGAAATATTGAGAGTGGAAGAGAGGGTGCTAACCAACTAGTATTTTGTACATGGCCTAATCTACAATGTAGTAGGCGCCTAGCCCCCTATTCAGATTCAATGTCGCGATGAGGAGGTAGCCTAATTTTTTCTACCATTTGATGGCGCTGCGACCGTATCCACTTTTCCACTGTGACGTTGTTCGGAACGTCAACGTCACAGTACCGTGACGTGGTGGCTTCATGCTCGCACCTCACATTTTGTACATGGCCTAATTTACAGCGCCTAGCCCCCTATTTAGATTCAATGAGGTACCCGCGGAACTAAACGTCACAACGTGGCGCTGCGAGCGATGTGACCGAAATCTCTTTTTTCTAACGTTATTTTCATTTATTTCTGGCGTGAAAATAAACCATTTGTGTTGGTCGCATGGCAGTAAAACTTACATCATCGTGTAGCAGATGAAATTTTCTTTTAAACTCATTCCTTTTTTTCTTAAGATTTAGAGATCCGATAGCGATAAGGACAACGTCATTTGTGTCATTCTTCCTGTAGAAAAATGTAGGCAACAGGAAATTTTTTCATGACGCAACGTCAACACCTAAAATGACGTCAATGACGTCGTTTCGGTACAATCGCTCGCAGCGCCGACCTGTCGGGATAAACCGCAGGGCGGGTTCCTCATTGTTTATGATCAAATATTTGAAAATATTTGATGGAGTTTTGCATTTTCCTATTTAGGCTAAGTCGATGTTGCTCCTCTCCCGCCCTTCCTGACCGCATTCTCAGCGGCACCACTTGTCTGCTGTTCCTCCTCCATCAAGTATTGGGGAAAATATGACGAGGCCCATGAGACCAAGGACGCCCTCCAACAAGAGTAGTGTGGGTGCGGGGGGCGGGTCGAAACAAGACCAGCACAATCCCACTTCAGCGGGAGCGCTCAAACCCCGTCACTTCTGCCTTGCCCCGCGAGCCTCACTGGCCCCGCATCCAACACGACCCGAGAATGGTGTCGCGTGCATGTTATTTGGTCCTATAAATCAACATCCAATGTTTTATTGCAAGGACCCATTCAGATATATCAACCTCGGGCAGCAGTGTCGATGAGTTATCAAATTGTTTTCAAATTGTCCCATAGAACGGTCTCAGATCCACGATTTCGGAACGCGCACTGGGCTGGGCACCGTCGTTGAAATATGCAGTGAATTTCAATGATTTGCTCCAAATTTCAGAATTTCACGGTCAGTTTTACAGATTTGTTGTAACTCTGGGTGATTGCAATTAACACTTAGAGTAGTCGAGGTCTAGGCCTACCATGGATCCGCGCCTGCCGGGGTCTAGGCCTACCCGCGCGTGTGCCGCGCGCGTACTCTGGCTGGAGCTCGAAGCGGTTTTTGGCGGGCAACGCTAAGATCGACTAGGCCTAGTGCGGCGCATTAATCAGTGCGCGGATCCAAGGAGGGGGCACACCCGCCGCACGCGCACCCCACCCCCTTCGGCCCAAAAATTTGTAAAATCGACCGTGAAATTCTGAAAGTTGGAGCAAATCATTGAAATTCACCGCAGATTTCAATGTTTCTAGCATAGTGCGCCCCCTCTTTCCCGAAATCCTGGATCCCGGCGCCGTTCCCTGTTAAATGGTAGGCCAGTCCCAGTGCTGAAATCGCATCACCGGAGTCGCCTAGAGCCTAAATATTTTCTGGGGAGGACTATTCGGCTGGCCTGTGATGCATTCGGTTTCTAAAGGCTTATCCCCGGGGCTTATCATGGAAAAGCGTAGGGCGTGGTCGCACGTGGTCTAGTCTGCATTTTCTATTGTCTGCGGAATACAGGCTCGGTCTTTGTTCATCATGATTTATAAACACTGAGTTGTAAATGTGTTATAAGACAAGAGGCCTGACATGGCCTACGGTATGCACTGATATTTCTATTAATGACCCTCAGTGAAAGAGCAGGACGATGCCCCGTCAGCTTTTGTACATTTTTGAGTTGGTCTTTTAGACCCACCCACTCGATCAGAAGAAGAACCTAGTTTGGTTCCCGAACCCACCGCTAGGGCTATGAGGGTTTGGTATTGGCTGTGGCACATTCCTTATTTGGAACGCTGGACTCCGGATTCTTGGTTGCCTGACGTCACGAGACACTCTCCAACCGCAAGGGAGACACTCTCCAACCCATGCCGTGATCAGTAGACAAAATGGTGGAACGACGTCAACGCCGGATAGACTCCCACAACTGAATTTTCCTAGGGGTTTGCATGGTTGTTGGTGACCTGGCACACCGTTTAAGTGAGTCTTGCTGCAGAAGCAACACAATTTGCCTTGGATGCCTTTTCGAGAGCAGCATCACGCTTTTTCTGCACATGTTCATGTAGCCTACGGCACGCGATGCCTAAAAACCACGTCCATGCATGCACAGGTCACCGCCGAATTACCCCAACAATTCGGCAAGTTTGTCGTTTTTACCAGCCTCTGAATCAAATAAATTCGATGGTTGCGTTCGTAGTGGCCGAAAACATTAGGCTTTCCCCTTCAACATGTTGAATTCGCTTTGACATTTCCCAACCACGTGCCTATGTTTTCATTGTGATTCTAAAAATAGTAACGCCATAAAAGGAAATGCTCGGAAGCCAATACCGAACCCTCATAGCCCTAGCGGTGGGTTCGGGAACCAAACTATAGAAGTTTTACTAATTGTGATTTTGTAACATGCAGGAATGTACGGTGAGTTATTGTAATAAAAGTAATTAGCCTAAAACGATAATTTCTCTTCGTTTCGATCTGTTCATTCTGATGGAAGGATATATTGTGACGGATTAGGACTAGACCATGACACCGTCCATGATGTCTTGACGCATTCGGAACTTCCGAAGACAACTGCTCGGCAATTTCCGTACATGTATTTCCCCTGACACAATTCCAAGGCAACGATTGCGCAACGATTCCCTTGCGTTTCTGTGGGTTTGGATGCGGTCGCCTCATCACACCTGCAGCACCCTACGCATGAACCAACTAGGTCACACAAAAACGTTGCGTTATTGGATCAATAATTGGCAGATTGGGTGAGATACCGGTACGTTTAAAAATTGACACACAAAATGATAATAAGCAAGAAGTCAATCTCCAGAATTCACGAATTTTCGACCCCAACCGGGGTTGGTGCTTTGTGCTTGTTATGTATTACACATGTCATATTTATTAAAACCCTTTCCTTTCAGCTAAATCAGTTTCTCCTTAATTACACCCACTCTCTTTAGTAGGTCCAGCAGCCATCCATGGGGCTTGGACACTTTTGTTTCCTTAATTACATCCACTCTTTTAATTAGGTCCAGCAACCACCCGTGGTGCTTGGACACTTTTCTTTCCTTAATTGCCTACTCATCCTGTCTACACAGGTGTTAGTTCTACATTTCTAAAAATAGTAACGCCATAAAAGGAAATGCTCGGAAGCCAATACCGAACCCTCATAGCCCTAGCGGTGGGTTCGGGAACCAAACTAAAGAAGAACCAGGAGATAACTTCCGGTTTCCGGCTGACTTGCATTTTCATCATTTTCATGCAGTTTCTCGTACAAAACGTTTTGTAGCCTAGCCATGGAATGTCTCATTGGTATCACTGGCAAGGATTTTGTTTTAGTCGCCTCCGACACAGTGTGTGCTCGGAGTATTGTGGCTATGAAACAAGGTATGCCAGCGTCCTTTCTTTGTGAAAGTTTTTGTTTGCTGCTGCTGTTCACTCTGTTTTGTAGGCCTTCTGCACACCATGCTTTGCACGCTAGGATACCAGGTACACATTCCAAAGACAGATCCTGGTTATCTTCCCCCTCTCTTTCACTCTTTCTAACTATATGCACACAAGTTTATTGTAATTTCTGCTGATGAAATTTGTCAATTTCAAGGTGCAATAAACTAATTTGTAATTTGTAATTTGTAATTTGCATGCATCGAAACCCATGCATCTATCTGCAGTGCCAATGCAGTGCAGTGCACACACTACAGCTAGGCCTATGCATCATTCTGTGCATGATCATGTGCATGCTGCTGCCTGTCCTGTCAGTGTCACTCTGTTTAGCAGTCTACACCATCACGGTAATGCGTGACTGTACATTCGCCTGTACAAAATGTAGGGCCCAATTTTCAAAAACTTTTAACTTCTTTAAAAAACTTTTAATTGAAAAAAATCGGCCATATTCATGTTGAACACACATAACTCGATATATTAAGGAAGAATTTTAATTTTTTTTTCAATGCTGAATTTGTACACAATTCTGTGTGTAAAAATTTGGTTTCCACAGAAGGTTTTCACGCTGTAGCGTGATTTCACGGCCTAGCGTGATGGTGTAGACTGTTTAGTGCTGTGTGCTGTGTGCATCACGTAATGATGTGATGTGTGTTTAGGCCCTACTCTTATAATATAGTAGGCCCTGGCTTTTTAATAAGGCCGGGGTTATTTCCACGGATCCGTGTACGGAAGGCGGGAACATTCGCCTTGGGTACACGGATCCGTGTACCAAATGTAGAAAAATCAGGAGTTATACATGGATCTGTGTACGGAAGGCAGCAACATTCGCCTAGGTACACGGATTTGTGTCATCCACAAGTAGAAAAAACTCATATTTTGGTGCACGGACACGGACGACATTCGTTCCGTAAAACCTGAAAATTGTTGCACGATCGACGATGCATATTTTGTTCATCACTGTCAAATAGAGATTGATAATGATGGCAGGCCGGAAGAAAAAAATAAAAGGAGCTGAAAAAATAAATACCGGTACATGTAAAAAAATTAAAAAGAGGTGAACCTAACGAAATGAAAAATCACTGCGAGATTCGAACCTCTAGTCGTCAGTTCAAGTAGCAGCCCACCACGGGACCACGCACGCTAACCACTTGGCCAATGAGGCTATTGGATCCAGAGTGGAAATCATTACACACTTGTACTAGTAGGCCTATCTTGCCCAGAAAACGCATTGATATAAAATTGTTCATCCTGGTAGTGGTAGTGCTTTTATATTAACATTTTCATCAAGAATTTTTATTGAAAATTACGCTAGGTGAAACAAAAATTCATTTGAATTTCCCATTGTGCCCATGGAAGCATTTCATTGGCCAGTTCGGGTTATCCTCTCCGTGTACCGATTGGGTAATTCCCAGGCCATCGTACACGGAGATCCGTGGATATAACCACAGCGTTTTAATAAAGACGGCCTAGCACAGCACAGGCTACCGACCGCTGTAGGCCTACACCGGTACTACGCCGGCGCCGGTAGGCCTAGGCCTCAGCCAGGGCCTCCTGCTCATACGGACAGGTACATGTAGCCTATGATGATAGTTTGACAGGATAGGCCTACGACACCCAATAGGTCTATTTCCACTCCACAGTCCAGATCTAACCCCGCATGCTTATTGCTACGGTAGCCTACCCCTGGCAAAAAAGTGGCGAACCGCGATCACATCCTGAGAGAGTATGAGACAGGCCTATACTCCCATCTCCACCTTGAGACCCGGAAGTTGACAGGGTACCCTTCTGTTCTTTTTCAAATCCTATTTCAAAAGGAACGCAATATCTTTATTTTCTCTTTCTTTTCAGATCATGACAAAATGTTCAAGCTTAGTGATTCGCTGCTCATGCTTGTCTCTGGAGAATCAGGAGACACTGTTCAATTTGCGGAGTACATCTCAAAAAATATTCAATTATACAAGATGAGGAATGGTATGCTCGGCAAAAAATCAAAGCTACTGTTGGCTAAGTTTCATCACAAGCAAAATAACAAGTTTGGCTGCTAACCCTTGGATTAGTGAAATTGAAATAGATGATATTCCTCCAAAAGAGCGCAGCACCTTACGGGGGTCAGCGTCATGACGTCCCGCACGTCATTCATGATGTTTTGAGGCGAGACAAAAAAAAATCAGATTGTGTCATGACGTCATGATCGCTGAAACAACCGGGTTTTTTTTAGTCACGTCATGCGTTCAGAAATGACGTGCGGGACATCATGACGCTACCCCCGTAAGGTGCTGCGCTCTTTTGGAGTGATAGAGTCTATTACATGTTCATCTACTGAATACCATGTTAGATAGTGGTAGCTTAGTGAAATGATATTGATATAAAGTTATGAAATTGATGTTCAATTTTCTCATTGATAGCAGCAATGCCTTGCTTTACTGACAACTCCTTGTACCATTTGGGCATTCTAAATTTTTCACTATGATGTCATTCTGTGTAATGCGTTACATGTATGTCATTGGTCAATTACATGTAACACCCAGCAAGGCACTGGATACTTTCATCTCTCCAGGTTTGACTTCTTGTGATCATAAGTGTGTCAGTGACAATATGTGACCTTCCATAGCAAAACCAGGCGCATGTCGCTCTTAACATGGCAGGTTGAGGCCAAAATATTTATTAGTTTTAATATTGTCTGTCTATTATGAAATCTGAAACAATCTATTTCTTCCATTCTCTCCTGATGTCATCTCAGTTCGTTGAGGCTCACCTTCTGAGTGACATGCGCCTGGTTTTGCTCTGGAAGGTCACATACTATTTAATTAATGGAACTATGATTGCTTTCATGTGCTTGTCAATTACGTCAATATGTCTTTGTACAGGTTATCAATTGTCACCTGCCGCTGCTGCCAATTTCACAAGAAAGAATATGGCAGATTATCTCAGGAGTCAAGTGAGTGATAAGTATTTGTACATTTTCATTGTATTTATTAATGTCAGCAAAACAATACAAGAGGTATAATAAAATATTGAAGGAATACCTATACAGACATACAAAACTTAAAAAGTTTGAGAGTGAATTTCTGATTTGCTGAGCATCACCAATAGAAGCTGGACCCGGACAACAGGGAGGTTCTGCAAGCTTATGTTTTACATTTACTATTATAATTTGAAAATGTCATGATGTCAGCTCTGCAGAATTTTTATGAGCGCATTGCTTGCTACACGTAAGAAACTTACGATTAAATCAAAATCAAATATTTGGTTTTTGTAATCCAAGAATTCGCTTGCAATTTAACACATTCATAAATGGGTACCCGGTACCGGAATATTCCGTGGTTGCAATAAAAATGACAAGAAGAATGCTTAGCACATCTGCCCTTGAATGCTTGCCAAACATGGGATACAGCGACCCTCTTTTTAACTGGCACGGGAAGCTTCAAGTCAAATGATGACACCATCGCATCACGTTCTTGACATGAGGCATGACATCATGACGTCATCAAATCGTAATCGTAAATGTAAAACGTAAGCTTGCAGAACCCCCCTGTGGACTTCACTATAACTGTGATTTTGGACTTGATGTACATGTACCGTATACGCAAATTCGCAGGATAATATTTCACGAATTGAACATTTTTTTTCTGTTTCGCCTGGATTAATGTTCGTGTCAAGGGCAGGGAAGGGAACTGACTGGATTGTTGGGGAAACGTTTATGCGTGTATTAATATTCGCGGCGAAATTTTGATTTCGCAATTTTCACGTTAATTTTTACACGCGAAAATATTTGCGTATCTTTTCTCAAAATGTTCTTGTATTCTTTTATTGCAGACCCCATACATGGTTAACCTGTTGATGGCTGGGTTTGACAAGGATGACGGACCACAGTTATTCCACATGGATTACCTTGGTTCCCTTGTCAAAGCACCATTTGCTTTCCACGGTTATGGGTCTTTCTTTTCACTAAGTATAATGGACAGGTATTACAAAGAAGGTTAGTACATTTCACTTCAGATGTGAACATCTGTTAAATTCACAGCTCAAATGCTGATGTCCCTGCAGTAGGGCAAGAACCATACAATGGGTCATAAGACTAGTAAATGCTTTTACCGGTACTTGAATTTTGCAATACAAATGCACTAGGCTATGCTGTACAAATCTGAAGGTAAAAAAATTGCTTGTCTTTATTCATATGAGCCCATATCTGACTCTAAGTGATATGATATGCAGATATGACATTTTAGTGTAAAAATGGATTTGTTATTTTCCAGATGTAACAAGGGCAGAAGCTGTCAAGTTACTACAACAGTGTCTGAATGAAGTAAGTATATGGCATGGTGATGAGGCTGTCTGCTGTACCAAACCATTGGAGAGTTCTGCATTTCCCACCATTTGGCCCGCTATTCTCTGCTTGACCCTTTGTTTCTTTCCTTACTGGACATCCATTCCCATGATATGAATGACCATGTCGCATGTCGCTCAGAAGGTGAGCATAAGCGAGCCGAGACGACTCCAGGAGAGAATGGAAGACTAGATCGTTTCAGATTTCATAATAGGCGGACCCAAGATACAGAAAAGCACAAAATTGACACACAAAATGATAATAAGCAAGAAGTCAATCTCCAGAATTAACGAATTTTCGACCCCAACCGGGGTCTTTTTCAAGTGGCCTACCACCATTTGTGGTGCTTGGACACTATTCTTTCCTTAATTGCTCACTCATCCTGTCTACACAGGTGTTAGTTCTACATTTGGGTTTCAGTTCAGTCCTTTCTAGAGTTTCAGATTGTAAAGTTCCACTTGAAAAAGACCCCGGTTGGGGTCGAAAATTCGTGAATTCTGGAGATTGACTTCTTGCTTATTATCATAATAGGCGGACAATACTGAAACTGGCAAATATTTGGGCCCAGTTGCACCAGTCATACTTAAGGTCGACTTTGTGCTCAAGCTAACCTCAAAGTCGTTCTCAACCTGAAATTGTAATGGCAAATCATATTACTTAGTTGAGGTCAACCTCAAACTTAACCATGGCTGGTGCAACCAGGCCTTGGTCTCAACCTGCCGAGGTAAGAGCAACATGTGTCTGCTTTTGCCGGAGCGGGTCACATTTGTTTTCCTCTTTTCTGGTGTGAGGCGCTCAGTGAATTCAGCCTTATCTTTTGGTAAATGTTATTCTCTTGTTTACAGATACGAAAACGATTCATCATCAACCTTCCAACATTCACAGTCAGAATCATTGACAAGGATGGTATACATAAAATTGATGACATGAGTGCTCGTGACTAACAGTAGCTGTTGTTGGATATTAAGTTTTTGAACAATGACCCCTCAAAGTACCAAGAATGCACGTGAATTCAGTCACCATGGTAATGATCTATTTACAAAAGTGCACACTTTTCGATGTTTCTTTTGTATGAAGTAATGGGGATCAACGTAACGACTTACAATTAGGCCCTCATTATCAGTAAGACTAAGAGGTATGAGTTGAATTAATTGTCACTGAAGAAAGAAACATCACCTTTCATTTCAAGATAATGATTGCCTTTTCTTAAGGCTACCTGGAAAGGCCGAAACGGCCAGAACAGATGGAAACGGAGGCAAAATCAAGGCGTAAAATGTACCGGTAAAGAGTTAGGATACAATAATCCCTTAGATATCATAATTAACAATTTACAACACGTTTATTGCGTCAGCTGTCAGAGTCATGTCAATTTACGCGGAAATATTTGAGTTCTACATGTACCGGGTACTGGTACTAAGTCTACGCTAGTTCCTGTCTTTGCCACTCCACTCCCGTGGCGCTACTGTCCGTTCCACAAATGTCAGTCATTGTTCATGTTTAGGCAAAAAAAATAAAGTATTTGTTTCTTGTCCGCGCCCGCGTCATTCCCAGACCCTCCGCATCGAAAATTTTTTTTTCACCAATTTCAAATTTTCCCACTTTGCTTACCGGTACGCAGTGCCTTCTATAAAATGCACAGAAATGCTTCATCACTTGAAATCATCTTTATTTTTCATGAAATATGTGCTTTAAACATGTAGAGAGATAGTTTGCTGGTGGTATTTCCGCCATCCATGAAGAAAACGGGAAAAAAATTATTTGAAAATAAAAAAAAAATTCGCATGCCTGCATCATTTTTCGCTGAGTTGCTGGACAAGAAACAGACAATATTTTTTTTTTGGCCTTACCTGGAGAAAATGAATCTATGGTATTTGCATGACTCAGATAGCTTAGGCCTAACTTGTTGTGAATAGTTAATTATAACGTTTTAAAGGTACGGTAATAATAAAAATAAACTCTTACATCAATCCCTGATTTTGCTCCGTTCCGGTCTTTCTATGAACCGTTTCTTAGCATGTCAGCTTGTGATATGCTAATTCGAGTTGATTATGATTTAGAATATTGCTGGTGAAGAACAAGGGTGCAAGACAAAGTTCCAATAAATGTGCTATTTGTTTTTTTCCAAAGAACATCCATGTAGGCCTACTATGACCATCGGTCAATTATATCATGAAGTGTGTGCTAGGATGGTGATTGTTCCTCCACTTCTGACATCCAATCCTCGGGCAGTGAAAAGAGAAGGTCAGGAGACGGTGCCTGAAGACATCTCCACTTGGATCAGCGTTCGTTTCTGTTGATCATCCTCACACCCAGGGTCTTCACAACTGGCTCCCCTTCTCGCGCTTGGTTCATAGGTGATTGAGGGAGGGTACGACCGTAAGTGACGTGAGATTCTCAGGATGCTGTTGAAGGCCTTGGGGATTTTGAAAGTGAAATCACCTTCGTTCACAATTTGATTTTGTGGAACATCAAATAAACATTTTGCTATAGTTACTTGTTCAGTGTGTTGTCATCTCTTCATAGGCCTAGAGGTATATTTATGGTCCCTACATTGTCAATGTAGGGACCATCTTGATAACTCACGTAGTGAGCCGCGAAGCGGCTCACGGAGTGAGTCTAATGGTTACGTGTGTGGTAAAAAAATCTACAAAATTCAATGGAAAAACCAATACAGAGATGTGTAGTCCGTGAATCTCAACACCTTGACGCAATATGGCGATTTTGTGGATGTCGTAAACCATCATCCTTTCCGCCGCGGCCGGAATCAGCTGTCCGTCGCGTCACGTCACGTCACGGTGCGCGGCGTCACGAAAAACATCATTTGCAGGAACAGGCCTAGAGGCCAGCCGGCCGCAGGCCTCAAAAGGGGGGTCTGGGGGTCTCCCCCAGAAAGGC
>NMRB01002189.1:9668-61224 GCA_002633025.1 Notospermus geniculatus | reverse complement strand
TGCCCCCGCCCCCGCCCTCCACCTCCCCTCCCTCTCCCTGCCCCACCCCTCCAATGCCCCTCCCATCCCTGCCCCACCCCTCTCGCCTCCCTCGTCATCCCCTCCCCTGGAGAGGGCATCTCCCCACCCTCCGGTAAAGACCATCCTTGGAGAGGGGAGGTACTGGGCCCCACAGTAGATAGCCCCACCTACCCACCGAACAGACAACATGCTGTCGAATGCACGCACTCTCTGTGTTTTATCAGTTGGTAAACAATACGTGTCTGCAGAATGTGCACGCCGTGCAGTCATTTGTCTACCCTCCCTCTCTATCTGCCTACCCTGCATGTGTCCTTCACCAGGAAGACATTTCAGGAGGATGGGAACCCCAAGAACCTGACTTCTGTGCCACAGAGTCATACCCCTTCTTGCCCTTTCTTCATTCAATTTCCATTTTCTGATGTAGGGACCATCAAATTTGCTGTCAAGCAAATTTCACAGTTCTAGTCCGATTTTGTCCACATGGATGGAAATAAAGCCTTGTCAGTATAATTCCTCCAAGTTCACACTGAAGGCGCGGAGTGCGATCTGAACAAAGTATTACAGCCTTCTTACCGCATCGCGTCGCACCGCTATAAGAACAGCTATAAGCAGGATAAGCGGGTGATCCACCGACTGTACGACGATTTTACGATCAGTTTGCGACTAGTTCACGACGCGATTGCGACTAGTTTACGACGAAAAATCATAGCCTGTCGCGGGTGATCCACTGACTTGACGACGAGTTTACGATCAGTTGGCGACTTGTTCACGACGGCAGTCGTGAACAAGTCGTCAACTCGTCGTCAACTAGTCGCAAACTGATCGTAAAGAAATGACGTGACGTTGAAGCTGATCCACCGAAAAAATACGTACCTACTGCTACAGAGCAAACTTTACGACGAGTTGACGACTATAGTTTGCGACCAAATCAAACATGTTTGATCTCGTCGTAAACTCGTCGCAAACTAGTCGTCAACAAATTTCAGTCGTGAACGAGTCGCAAACCCGTCGTCAACGAATCGTGAATGCTGATCCACCTGTCACGATTTTTCGTCGTCAACTAGTCGCAAACCCGTCGTGAACAAGTCGCCAACTGATCGTAAACTCGTCGTAAAGTCGGTGGATCACCCGTATGTGGATAAGTATTCACGATTCGTTCACGACGAGTTTGCGACTCGTTCACGACTGAACTCTGTTGACGACTAGTTTGCGACGAGTTTACGACGAGATCAAACATGTTTGATTTGGTTCGGTGGATCAGCTTCAACGTCACGTCATTTCTTTACGATCAGTTTGCGACGAGTTTGCGATTCGTTGACGACTGCCGTCGTGAACTAGTCGCAAACTGATCGTAAACTCGTCGTCAAGTCAGTGGATCACCTGCGCAGGTCCTGCAGTGTGAACAAGGCTTAACATGTGAAATTGCCCCTACCCAACCCTCCTGCGCATGCTAGCTTGACTACTTCCAGTCGCCAATATTCTATTGAATCTGTGAAGCGGGTGATCCACTGTCGTTGCGATTTGGGCTTGAGACGGGGTTGCGTTCCCTTGCGATTGCCTTATATGGCATTTGTAAGTCCTTTATATAAGGTGTTCCCATGTTGGTATGTGTACCCACGGGTCCGTACCCATAAAAACGGATGATTTTTTAGAGTGGTCGGAGTCCTGATCTGTCATGACAGCCTTCCATCGGAATGAACAGATCGAAACGTCGAGAGAAAATGTCGTTTTAAGTTTACTTTTATTTAAATAACTCCTCGAATATTAAAAGGTCACTTCGTACAATACAGCTGCATGTTACAAAATCACAATTAGTAAAACCTCTATAGCCCTAAAATATTTTCTGCCCCTAATGACATCAAGTATATGGGTTCTTATCTCCCCTCCCATCCCTGCCCCACCCCTCTCCCCTCCCTCGTCATCCCCTCCCCTGGAGAGGGCACTATCTCCCCACCCTCCGGTAAAGACCATGCTTGGAGAGGGGAGGTACTGGGCCCCACAGTAGATAGCCCCACCTACCCACCGAACAGACAATGCTGTCGAATGCACGCACTCCCCGTGTTTTATCAGTTGGTAAACAATACGTGTCTGCAGAATGTGCACGCCGTGCATTCATTTGTCTACCCTCCCTCTCTATCTGCCTACCCTGCATGTGTCCTTCACCAGGAAGGCATTTCAGGAGGATGGGAACCCCAAGAACCTGACTTCTGTGCCACAGAGTCATACCCCTCCTTGCCCTTTCTTCATTCAATTTCCGTTTTCTGATGTAGGGACCATCAAATTTGCTGTGAAGCAAATTTCACATTTCTAGTCCGATTTTGTCCACATGGATGGAAATAAAGCCTTGTCACTGAGTATAATTCCTCCAAGTTCACACTGAAGGCGTGGAGTGCGATCTGAACAAAGGATTACAGCCTTCTTACCGCATCGCGTGCCGTCGCACCGCAAGTGTGAACATGCAGCTATGGGCTTAACCAGTGGGAACAATCAGGCGCGAAAAATTCATTTGCATCGCACCGCGCCCGCAGTGTGAACAAGGCTTACCGGGTAACATATGAAATTGCCCCACCAACCAAAATCATCATGTTCAACTCCAACGTCCTGCGCATGCTATAGCTTGACTACCGGTACTTCCAGTCGCCAATATTCTATTGAATCTGTGAAGCGGGTGATCCACTCTTGCAATTTGGGCTTGAGACGGGGTTGCGTTCCCTTGCGATTACCTTATATGGCAATCGGAAGTCCTTTATAAGGTGTTCCCATGTTGGTATGTGTACCCACGGGTCCGTACCCATAAAAACGGATGATATTTTAGAGTGAGGTCGGTGTCCTAATCTGTCATGACATCCTTCCATCGGAATGAACAGATCGAAACGTCGAGAGAAAATGTCGTTTTAAGTTTACTTTTATTTAAATAACTCCTCGAATATTAAAAGGTCACTTCGTACAATCCAGCTGCATGTTACAAAATCACAATTAGTAAAACCTCTATAGCCCTAAAATATTTTCTGCCCCTAATGACATCAAGTATATGGGTTCTTATCACAGTTCGTAAAAAATTCTAAGAACGAATAAAACATTATTTTGTCTTTCAGAACTGAGGACATGCAAAACGTTTCTGACTATAACTACACNTCCCCCCCCCCCCCATTTTTGGCACAGCAATGATTTTTTATAGCAAGAAAAATTTAATCACATAAAAAATTTGACTTTTTTTGCTCTCAGATGCCAGGAAAATGCATCTAAAAGCACTTAAATTGTCAAATTTTGGGCTTCGCGCTTTCAGTGCTCACCACCTTCGGCGAGCTACGCCCCTTTTCTGTCAACCCTGGATCCGACCCTGGAGAATGAAAAATTTGTATGACACCAACGTGTGGTGGGACATCAAAATTGTACAGCACTATTGATCAACTTGGACGGAACTTGGACTAAAAATTCATTCGAAACACATACCTACCAGTGTAACTTAAGTGCCGAATCCAATCAAAAAAAACATGTTACATCAATTTAAAATAACCACTATGATTCAACTGACAGTCATTTCAAACGGTTACAATTCTTTCCCGAAATCATTTACAAACTATGAGAAATGGCTATCACTATAAGCAAATAAGAAAGTTGACCAAAAAAACTAGATAGGGCCTACGTGTGAGGAAAAATGAATAACTTCTCATCATGACCCACTCCAATAAATAAAACGTCCCATAACTTTATTATTCCTCCCCCTTATTTATTTTTGGTTTAACGAAATACATGTAGTGAGCTTGTTGAAGTGACGGACCCAAGCAGACAACATCAATTATTATCAAGAATATACTATAAGTACACCGTCCGGTACCAAGAATGTATAACTACATGGATGTTGTAATAAAGCAGGTGCCATATTTCTATCTATTGGTAATACATTTATAGGGTCTAAAACGGACGAGGAAAAAGTTAGCAGTACATGCACACTTGAATTTGTAATAGTAAGTCCATAAACATTGCAATAGGAGTTAATGTAGGATCTCAAATAAATACCAGTTATGGGCACTTCGGGGGTCGGATTTGAAGGGACTTTTTATGTGCTGTTTGGAGGGGTATACTAAACCATATAAAACAAAAAGAAATTCTGTTGCAATTTGTTGTTGGTTCCCCCGCATTTTCGATAAATATCCTGGGCTATACAATTTAACTAAATTACACCGAAAAATCATGTCAACTGAGCGCATCGCCCATGGGCGACTTGTTTACTTTATTCGTACCATTAGTACATTTTAGAATACATTGTGAGAAAAAAGTTGACAAACGTACATGTTACAGTTGCTTTCAATATACATGTATACCTGTACCGTAGATACCCTGTACCGAATAATTGTTCAAAGCCCTTCAGTTCATCCAGTTGCCAGTGCATACGTAAGAACCGATTCTATTTCCTCAAAATGCAAAAAAGAAAAATCATGAGAATCTCTAGTTGAGATATAAACACACATGATATTAGCAGCGGTTACACTGCATAAATCCCCGTGCCTTCCCCGGGGTTTTTGCGGTTACACCTGTAAATCGCCGAGTCTGTTGTATTGCGCACTGCCTGCATACAACAGTAAACCGCTTTACTCACTCACCGCGAATAAAGTAATAGCCCTACGCGCCAAAAAGAGGCCCCGTTGCAGGATAACCTCGAAATCTGCCTACACAATTCCACATTAACGTCAACTTCGGCCATTTCACCAACTCATCACAGAAAGGCAAAATTGTTAGGAATTATGAATTCTAATATACAACCCACATCGTGTTTCGCCACCTTCTAAGAATTTTATCGTTCAGAAACTGATATACCCTCTAAAATCCTCCACAAAAACCTCAGTAAAAAAACTCACAGGATTTCTATTCAAAAATTCGCAAACAAATCAAACAACCATGCTAGAATATGACTGCACGCCAAATTTCAAGCCCGCTGCTCCTTCAACAACTGAGATATAGCGCGAAAACATTGCCAGACATACACCTGTACACAGACTTGCCAGGCAGAGGGTCACCTTGTGAACCAAAAATGTTGTCGGTATTCACCGGGACAATCTCTCGTTCGCAGAATTGATTTCCTGTCGTCTGAGTGAAAAGGATCATTCTGAAAGTTATTTTCATCCATTCCGGGTCCCCATAAATAACTTTTTTCAGGACGCTAAAAAAGCAGCCCGAATTGGGGACATATTTACCTAAAGTAATGTGCATACATGTAATAATGTAATATGAATACATGCAAATATAGTATAAGATGTCAGATGTCAGATGTCAGACTCTGATAAGTTTATTTTTATTATGAGCTATAACGACGGTGACATCGAGGTTTTTAACCTTGTCAATGATTTTATTAAATCTCCTGTAAATCGCCGAGTCTGTTGTATTGCGCACTGCCTGCATACAACAATAAACCGCTTTACTCACTCACCGCGAATAAAGTAATAGCCCTACGCGCCAAAAAGAGGCCCCGTTGCAGGATAACCTCGAAATCTCCCTACACAATTCCAATTCCACATCAACGTCAACTTCGGCCATTTCACCAACTCATCACAGAAAGGCAAAATTGTTAGGAATTATGAATTCTAATATACAACCCACATCGTGTTTCGCCACCTTCTAAGAATTTTATCGTTCAGAAACTGATATACCCTCTAAAATCCACCACAAAAACCTCAATAAAAAAACTCACAGGATTTCTATTCAAAAATTCGCAAACAAATCAAACAACCATGCTAGAATATGACTGCACGCCAAATTTCAAGCCCGCTGCTCCTTCAACAACTGAGATATAGCTGAAAACACTTGCCAGACATACACCTGTACACAGAACTGCTTGAAAGGCATTTTAGAAAGGGTTCGAATAACTAATCCAACTTTTTGGTTACTCTTTCTAGATTTATTTTAAACACGACGTTTCTACCAGTCTTCCCTGGTCGTTGTCAAGTGTACAACTGAGATATTGAGTTGTACATTCAGTTGTACACTTGACAACGACCAGGGAAGACTGGTAGAAACGTCGTGTTTAAAATAAATCTAGAAAGAGTAACCAAAAAGTTGGATTAGTTACCTGTACACAGACTTGCCAGATAAGACAGTCGTGTTAAAAATTAAGGGTCACCTTGTGAACCAAAAATGTTCTCGGTATTCACCGGGACAATCTCTCGTTCGCAGAATTGTTTTCCTGTCGTCTGAGTGAAAAGGATCATTCTGAAAGTTATTTTCATCCATTCCGGGTCCCCATAAATAAATTCATTTTTTCAGGACGCTAAAAAAGCAGCCCGAATTGGGGACATATTTACCTAAAGTAATGTGCATACATGTAATAATGTAATGTGAATACATGCAAATATAGTATAAAGAATGACTTAGTTCTTCGAGTATACAAGTAAATACTGATTAAGATATAAGAATAGAGGACTGGTATGCAAAATATTAAGATAAACGAAGACAGCGTTATACAAAACTTCTTCTTCGACCAATAGACCGAACTTTTACAAAACAATTTTCATGTTAAGTCATCAGCTACATGTTGTGCGGGCGAATCAAAAGCCACTTGCATCATGCACAGACATGTTGCTACATGTATTTGCTGGGCGTAATTCAATTTGTAATGTGCTCCTCTACCCAATTTTTCACCTTGCTCTCGAAGGCCTGAAGGGCATCCTTCCACTCACGGCCTTCGATGACTTTCTGTGTTTCACTGTTAAGAAGCCCCCTGCGCCTTTTTTGCTCTTGCTCACCTTTCATATCGTCGCAGTCGGCGGCAATTTTTGTGTGCATTTTATCTTTGAACTTCTTCATGGTGTCAGAGTCCAGACTGCTGACTCTAATTGCTGACCCAGCCTCTTTAATAAGGTCCCCAGCTTTTGACAGGACTTCTTTCGTGATTTGTTTGGTGACATTTTCAATCGGTCCCGCCGAATATGTTTTTGCGAGCTTCAAGCTTTCTGGTTTTAACCATTGCATAAACGGATCCAAAGATGGTGGACCGTCGGTCATGTCGGTCGGAGTGCCACCCTTGGCAATGGTACTTTCACATCCTGTCCGTCTTCAGCAGCACGCCAATGATAAAAAACCAGTCTACGAGATTGTGTCCGAAAAGTAATGAAGTCAACCCGAATTTCGATTTTTCATGTCTAACACCCTCGCTGTCGTTCAATAAACGTTAGGCTCTAACTTGGAAAGTGTAGAAGAGAGCAAAAAGGATCGATTCGGGTAAAATACGCATGCCAGTTGCTGGACCACCGTGTGAAACACGGCCTGCTGCTGTTGATGACATTTGTTGATTGCAGTGCGTGCATGATGATTGATATGACCTATTCTTCTAGTCTAACGGGAGTAACTCTTTCTAATCTTATGTATCTTTTGTATATTTTATTTTTATGACTTTGTACATCTTTTCTGTTGTTGTCTTCGTCTCTGTAAATTTTATTTGTGTTTGTAATCTTCACTACACCTATTTTCTTGCACGCTTGGTATCCAAGGTAGGGCCTACATTCCATCAGACAGATCCTTGTTTACTATTTCCTACTTCTTTTGTCTTCTCATCTCTATGCACTTTTTTAAAATGTTTTTACGTTTATTGTATCTCTTCCTATGTAAATGGTGTAACATTTATACGGAGCAATAAACATTCGTAATTCGTAATTCGATATGCATGCATGCACACAATAGCATGAGGCCGTCGGTTTTCCCGCCGCGCCGCCTTCTTCTCATCTCTATGCACTTTTTTAAAATGTTTTTACGTTTATTGTATCTCTTCCTATGTAAATGGTGTAACATTTATACGGAGCAATAAAACATTCGTATAAAGAATGACTTAGTTCTTCGAGTATACAAGTAAATACTGATTAAGATATAAGAATAGAGGACTGGTATAAACGAAGACAGCGTTATACAAAACTTCTTCTTCGACCAATAGACCGAACTTTTACAAAACAATTTTCTTCGACCAATAGACCGAACTTTTACAAAACAATTTTCATGTTAAGTCATCAGCTACATGTTGTGCGGGCGAATCAAAAGCCACTTGCATCATGCACAGACATGTTGCTACATGTATTTGCTGGGCGTAATTCAATTTGTAATGTGCTCCTCTACCCAATTTTTCACCTTGCCCTCGAAGGCCTGAAGGGCATCCTTCCACTCACGGCCTTCGACGACTTTCTGTGTTTCACTGTTAAGAAGCCCCCTGCGCCTTTTTTGCTCTTGCTCACCTTTCATATCGTCGCAGTCGGCGGCAATTTTTGTGTGCATTTTATCTTTGAACTTCTTCACGGTGTCAGAGTCCAGACTGCTGAGTCTAATTGCTGACCCAGCCTCTTTAATAAGGTCCCCAGCTTTTGACAGCACTTCTTTAGTGATTTGTTTGGTGACATTTTCGATTGGTTCCGCCGAAAATGTTTTTGCGAGCTTCAAGCTTTCTGATTTTAACCATTGCATAAACGGATCCAAAGATGGTGGACCGTCGGTCATGTCGGTCGGAGTGCCACCCTTGGCAATGGTACTTTCACATCCTGCACTGGACCGCACCAGGCCGAATTTACCTGCTGGCCTCAGCTTATCCTTTATCACATTGGCCTTATCAGCCACATTTCTCAGTGCAGCTATCTTTAAGCTTCTGGCTTTCGAGTTGGTTTGCAAATAAGCAGGGGGGAAATCCCATTTTGTGTGAGCATTGTGGCTTTTGCAAATAGGGAGGATGTAGTAGTACTTGCCTCCCACTTCGTTCGAAGGCCAGACGTGTCCCCCTATGAGGTTTTTGTTGGGAATATGTGGCTTACTCAATGGGGGCGATTCTTTCGCGATGTTGCACGGGTCGCTTTTGTGGTTATACCCCTTCTCCCAAAACCTGAGCCAAGACGACTCACGATGGTCGCGTGAAGAACCTTTGACATTGTTAATTTTTATTTTTCTCAAACGGACCTTCTGAAAGTGGAGAGCTTTCACCCCAACCTTCCGTTTTGGCTCCGCAACTAAAACCAAGCCACTACCTCCTGCTGTGTCAACCTCATCGAGGGGCTCGCGGTCAAATATGACATTTAGTAAACCAATCACAATTGGTCCCCCAACGGGATCGTCAATAAGCTTAAGGAGTTTGTTCCACTTTACCCCAAACCAATTGACAACATCTCCCTCACATTCTTCGTTATCAAAGACCATAAAACCAAGGATGTCATCCGTCACCTCTTCAGGAAGCCGGCATTTGTCTTCCTCTTCGTCTTCGTCTTCTTCTGACTCTGGGTCTTCATCCGTGGGAGGTTTGTCTCCCCTTTCCAGAGCGTGGATGCACCTCACAAGCCTCTCCATCCGCACGAAGTCGTCATCGTGGAAGACCCACAGAAGTTTATTGATCGACTGGTAAAGCTTCTCGGTCACTTCCTGGGAAGGAATGGCAGTGATTGCCTCGCCCAACATCTGCACCCCACTTTGGCCGAGAGTATCTTTCGTCTCTTTCGCGAGGTTTTTATCCAAGGCCTTAGTAATATCCTCCGTCATCGAGATATTAATTTTCCTTATTTCCGAAGGAGTGGTGGCGATCATCATACCTTCTATGGCTTTCGTGATACTCTCCACCGCTGCCTCTTCAATGGGAATTACTGCTGCTTCTTCCGCCATATTTGTCTACAATATAAACATACAATTTTAATCGTTGCTCTCGATGGATGAAGTGATCTTTTCTTGACATCATCACCAACATTTGGCATAATAGGCCTTTTTACACGGTGCTGGTTCGAGGAAACATACCTCCACCCTCCTCGGGCGGGTTCGGTTCAGGATGGATTGATCGCTTTTACACGGTGCGGGTTCAGTAACCCGCCTCGATCTAGTTCGAGGTCGGTTCGTCCAAATGCGTGCCTCTAGATGGCGTGTAATAACACTTACAGTTATCGTAACTAAAAAATATCCCGGAAATAATCACTAAAAATCGATAAACTACCGGTATGCTTCTAACAGCATGAGCAGTGCCTGAGAGATCACGCGCGTGATTTCTTCACAGCAAGTAGGCTACGCGAGTGTGTCACTCTGGGAGCGCGCTCAATCCCTCCACCTTCCCGAGACTCACGCGGCGAACTGAACTGGCCCGAGGATGGTGGAGGTCAGTTGTTTCGCTTTTACACGGGGAAAAATAACCGAACCCTCCTCGATCTAGTCTCGATCCGGAACGCACCGGTGTAAAGTCGGTGAGTGTTTCTGTAGCTCAGTGTTCCCCAACAATTTAGACGCAGCCTACATGTAGAATGGTTATTAGGGAGTTTTCGCAAAGCCCCCGAAACGCCAACGCGAACGTCTGTCCTTTTGTTCGGTGCTCTCTTCGTGGCATCGAACAATGGGTTTGGCGTTCGCGTTGGCGTTTCGGGCGCCTTGCGAAAACTCCCTATTGTTGGGTTAGTTGCCGCTTAATCCGTCAGGAGGGAAACAATAGGAAAAACACAGAAATACGGGGAACACTGATCGACGTTACACCGGTGTAACGTTTTTGAGCGTTCCCCATCTGTGAGTGTTCCCCTGCTATTGTCTGACGGAATAAGCTGCGACTCGACAATGGAGGACACACAGAGAATCGTGTCGATCTATCTGCCAGTGTTTCCAGAACAATAAGGGGAACACTGACACACGGAAACACTGAAAAACTTTACATTGGCACCGTGTAAAAAGGCCTATTGTGTCCCGCTGAAAAAAAGATTACAGTCGCCTCGAGGAGGATTAAAATTAAATTCGAATTTTAGAGTTGCAGGATAGTTTTGGCGCGTGTGATTATCCTGCGCGTAAAGGCCCGTTTCCACATGAGCGTTTTACGCTGTGTTATGACGCTTCGCCCATTGTTTGGAAGCAGAGCGGCGGAAAATAACAAAAGATTTAACGCATCACGCAGCGTAGTACGCTCATGTGGAAACGGGCCTTAAACGCCTCTGTCGAAGCAAAATACAGACATCAGACGATAGTTTTCTAGGCCTTTAACCTGTGTAAAGGCCCGTTTCCACTAGAGCGTTTTACGCCGCGTGATGCGTCAAATCTTTTGTTATTTTCCGCCGCTCTGCTTCCAAACAATGGGCGAAGCGTCAAAACGCGGCGTAAAACGCTCAAGTGGAAACGGGCCTTTATGCAGAATTTTTACTCGCGATGATCACCCTTTTTGAATACGGCCCTAGGTGTTTGCATTAGTGGCGAGGCTAAACACACAGACAAACCCGTAAAATCAGGCATTTTGTTTTCAATCCAACAAATTTAAGCTAATGGTACCATTAACTCAATGCATTTTCCATTTCGTTAAAGGTGCATTACTATCAGCTTAAAATCACTTTATGAACCAGGCCCCTGAGCTTGATTGAATTTGAGAGCGTAAAATGCCCAGCCAACCATAGGCCTACTACGAAAGCGGTTGCCAATTTAAGGCCAAGCAAAGTTAATTTCCACGGTTTACATACCTTTTATCTTTGTAACTTTTCTCTAAATTATCCAATCCGCAAATTTATTACCAAATGAATATTTAGAACACAGCCGGGGAGGTAAAATGCAGCTCAATTCTTGCTGCTTCCTGGTGAGGTGGGTGTGACAGACAAAACTGTCGAAAGTGATGTTGTAAGTGAATACTGTGAGTAAGACTGAATGTAAAACCAGTAAATATCACTTCCATGACTTGTTTTAGATTTAGTTTCGATACTAGTATATTTGTAACCCGAGACGTGGACGTGACTGTCATGACCACAGCAACAACTGTAGGCCTACATCAGCACTAATTGTTTGGGAAACAAGGCAGACAGATCGTCACGTCTACTGCATGTCCCGCCTTGTCAAGTCGCAGCTTGAGAACATAATAGAGAGGATGCGCAGCTTTCCGACTCCGACTTCAACTACGAGAATGAATTGCAGTCCGCTATGGACATCCTTGATAAAAACGATTTGATAGAAGTTTTCAATTCGTCAAACACCATAAATTGAAGGCAGAAAAAATTGGCCTAATAAATCATCGGAACGCGGATAAATAATGAATATTGAAGTCGTAATCCTAGTCGAGACACGACTATGACGACTACGATATTTGCGATTTATGCGTACTTCCGATTACGAGTCAAAATTATTCTGCCACAAAGTTATGGCATTTTACGATTTGCAAACGTCTATCAAATCGTTTTTATCAAGGATTTCCACAGCGGACTGCATGAATATTCATTCTCGTAGTTGAAGTCGGAGTCGGAAAGCTGCGCATCCTCTGCGGATGTCAGGTCGACCTTGCGATGGCACAGAACAGGCGCAGGCTGACTTTTCCGGATCACTTTGCGCCTGAGGCACGACAGCGTGGAACAAATCAGTCGCCGATCTGGTGTGACATGACAGCAGTTGTGACTCACTTGCGACGATCGGGATCAGTCGCCGACCAAAAAGATCACAGATCGCAAGAGTTCAACATGTTGAACTAAAGGGCTCCGCACACTGGCGACTAAAATGGGGGCGACTACCGATGCGACTATTGCGTCGCCTGCGATAATTATCTTTGAGGTCGATATTTGATGTCATCCACGACATCACTGATCTTCCAAGGAAGCATTTGTCGGAAACGAGTCAACAAAAACTAAAAAAACTGAAAATATGCTCAGTCGCTTCTGTGGTCGCAAGGCCGGTCGCCTAGAAAATCGCTCGAAAAATCGCTAGTGTGCGGTGCCCTTAAAGCGGCGAATCCACTGTCGCGTTCTTGAGACGGGGTTGCGTTCCCTTGCGATCACCTTATATGGCAATCGGAAGTCCTTATAAGGTCATCGCAAGGCCTGAAGGCATCGCAACCCCGTCTCAAGCCAAGATCGCCAAGGTGGATTCGCCGCTTTATGCGGATGTCAGGTCACACTGCGATTGCCTGCGCTACGACGGAACAGTCGGCATCAAGTGTCGCAAGCACGGTCAGGTCACAAAAACGGAAATGTGTACGATCATCGTGGAACAAGCAGCATCACTCGCGCAGGGAATCGTAACCGTGTTCAGGTCACCTGCGAATGGATTATGCCCGTCGGGATGACACAGAAGTTGAATAGGTTCAACTTGCGGATGTCAGGTCGGCCTTGCGATGGCACAGAACAGGCGCAGGCTGACTTTTCTGGATCACTTTGCGTCTGAGGCACGACAGCGTGGAACAAATCAGTCGCCGATATGGTGCGACATGACTGCAGTTGCGGCTCACTTGCGACGATCGGGATCAGTCGCCGACCAAAAAGATCACAGATCGCAAAAGTTCAACATGTTGAACTTTTGCGCCACGACGAATCATGATCCCGACGGGCGTAATCCAGTCGCAGTCGACCTGACTTGAGTTACGACGTCGTGCGATTATCCAAAACAATGAGCGAGCGGTCACGTGCCAGTAACTGACAAATCAGCGCGAAGTAAAAATGAAATGCGGTACCTACCGATAGCATGGAAGCTGCCATCTTGAACAAGTAACATGATCACAAGTCACATGACTTTTATGACTTCACAGCGCTACGATCTAGTCGCAGGTGACCTGAACACGGTTACGATTCGCTGCGCGCAGATGCCGCCTGTTCCAGGATGATCGTACGCATTTTTCGTTTTTGTGACCTGACCGTGCTTGCGATCCAGCTGATGCCGGCGACTGTTCCGTCGTGGCGCAGGCAATCGCAGTGTGACCTGACATCCGCACGATCTTTTTGATCGGCGACTGATCCCGCAAGTGAGTCGCAACTGCAGTCATGTCACACCAGATCGGCGACTGATTTGTTCCACGCTGTCGTGCCTCAGACGCAAAGTGATCCGTCAGAGTCAGCGTACGCCTGTTCTGTGCCATCGCAAGGTCGACCTGACATCCGCATTAGGCTGCGCCACGACGAATCATGATCCCGACGGGCGTAATCCAGTCGCAGTCGACTTGAGTTGTAGTCTGGTCAGGGAACCAGAATACTTGAGTTGCGACGTCGTGCGATTATCGAAAAGTTGGTCTATTTTGGTTGACCAATCAGTGATCAGCATTTTCATACCCTGAATGGGCGCTGCCATCTTGAGAAAGTCACATGATCACAAGTCACATGACTGCCAGAACTTTGCGATGCTGTAGTCGCAGGTGACCTAAACACGGTTACGATTCCCTGCGCGCAGATGCCACCTGTTCCACGATGATCGTACGCATTTTTCGTTTTTGTGACCTGACCGTGCTTGCGACACCTGATGCCGACTCTTCCGTCGTAGCGCAGGCAAACGCAGTGTGACCTGACATCCGCATAAAGCGGCGAATCCACTGTCGCGATTTGGGCTTGAGACGGGGTTGCGGTGCCTTGCGATCGCCTTATATGACAATCGGAAGTCCTTATAATATGGTAACCGCAAGGGAACGCAACCGCGTCTCAAGCCAAAATCGCGACAGTGGATTCGCCGCTTCAAACTTACACTGGCGTGTTTTAACGAGAATTTAGAGTGCGCTCGCTAACAGCAGAATTCGACCGCCATGTTGAATGGAATTACGGTTTTCACACGATGGATACTTACATGTACGTACAAGTCGTACCTGCGCTCTCTTCTCTGCGGTGGCCCATATTAAGGGGCATTTAAATTTTTCATTTTATATTTTTATTTTTTTTTCATACTTTTCTCCGTGGAATAAACTTTTCTCCGCGGCAATAAAGTTTTCTCCGCGGAAATAACGTTTCTCCGCGTGGAGAAAAAAGGGGGAAAAAAGATTTAATGTTTATTCCACGGAATAAAGTTATTTCCGCAGAGAAAAGTTCTTTCCGCGGAGAAAACTTTATTTCCGCGGAGAAAAGTTTATTCCACGCGGAGAAAAGTTTATTCCACGGAATAAAGTTATTTCCGCGGAGAAAACATTATTTCCGCGGAGAAAACTTTATTCCACGGAGAAAAGTATGAAAAAAATAAAAAATATAAAATGAAAAATAAATGTCCCTTATGGGCCACCGTACTTCTCTGCTCCCACTGATGTTTCCCGTATATGTGTCCCCGATAAGATCGGGTCACTGATCCACCAAGCGGTTTCTGGATAAAAATATATTCCGGGAAATAGGTCATGAAGATAAAAAATAGAGAGGTTTCGCAAATCTGACGAAAGACGAAATACGAAATTCAACTTCATTTCCAAGACTTAGGGCCGTATTCTAGAACGTTCCTTAACATTAAGGTCCACCTTAAATCTATTGTTCTCGATGGTTTTACAATAGACTTAAGGTCGACCTTAACGTCAAGGAACGTTCTAGAATACGGGCCTTAGACCAAATGTGGGCCCTATTTCTGGATATGGTTGGTACCGTACCCCAAATGTCCCTGCTGCCCCTGCGTCTTTTAGCATATCTTGTAAGACCGAGAGAGTTATGGTGCATCTTACTTTGTGTCTCTATCGGTCTAACATCGCACACCGAAAGACGCTCTTGCAGCAGGCGATATTTGTAGTACCAACCATTTCCTGAAATACTTTACGCCATGGAAATGAAGTCCCAACTTCGTAGGCCTATTTCGTATTCGTCAATTTGCGAAACCTCAGTATTACCGGGAAACGAGCGGATCTAGACCAACAGGTTGAACAATGACAGTGTAAGCGCTCGATCTGACAAGTTCGTTTTTTTCGACAACAGCTGGCTGTTGAATGAACCACGTTCCTGAATTTTAAATTGAGATTTTCAATTAAAAATCACATTAATAAGACATCATTTTTTCCTTTTTTGGCTTCAGTGAGACATACCAATGTCACTTTTGCGGGAAATAATGCTACTAGTCGATTCCTAAGAAACCTAGTTTTTGAAAAGAAACTTGGTTGTTTTAAAAGAAACTAGGATTTTGAAAAGAAACTTGTTTTTTAAAAAAAGAAACCAAGTTTTTTAAAAGAAACTAGGTTTCTTTAAAAGAAACTAGGTTTTTGAAAAGAAAATTGGTTTCTTTAAAAGAAACTAGGTTTATTTAAAAGAAACTATAAATGGAACACTACCTGAATAGGCCTACTAACTTAGTACTCATATAATAAGTCTGATCACTGAATTTATATTCAGCTTTTGTGACACCAACCTGAATACTAACGTTACATGTAACTTTAGTATCATATTACAAATCTGATCACTAAGTTAGTATTCAGCTTTTGTGATACCTAATGATCAAATCATAAATCAATAATCATATTACTAACCTGGTGATCAGATCACTGAATTTAGTGGTTAAATCATTAATTATAGTAATTTTACTATTAAAGTTAGTAGTACATTTTTTCATGGGCTACTGTTTGCAAACATGAAGAGATGGCTTTCAATCCTTGGTCCGCCAACTTCTAATCCGCGATAGCCTCAACTTTCTCTGCCCAGATATAGGCCTACAGGACGATCTTATACATGTAGCCTATCTCTTTGTCTAACAACACGCGTCCCCAAATCCCGAGGGGCGTACTCCGCGAAGCCGACGGGTCGCGATAGAGGATAGGCCTACGTTGTTTCCGTGGACATCCTCAGCGCCTTCTATCGTCTCGCTTGGAAGTAGGCCTATTGGGAGGAAAGCCGGATGTTTCCAGCTTAGTTACCGCGGTGTACAATCAACCTTGCCGTACTGCTGCGGGAGAAAGTTCCGGTCACATACGCTTGGCAAAGCTGAGATTCCAAATCACTATAAATACCATGCTAAGGGCAAAATGATAACCCAAGGCGAATGAATACACTAAAAAAGCCTAGCTGCTGCAATATCCCCCAGAAATTCGCAGGAGAACGCATGGAAAAACGGCAATTTTAAAATGAACTGTACGGCTACGGGAGAAGTCTAATTCTCCCGCAGCCGTACAGTTCATTTTAAAATTGCCGATTTTCCATGCGTTCTGCGAATTTCTGGGAGATATTACAGCAACATGCCTTTTATAGTGTATTCGTTCACCTAGGACTGTCATTTTGCCCTTAGCATTGGTATTTATAGTAATTTGGAATCTCAGCTTTGCCAAGCGTATGTGACCGGAACTTTCTCCCGTAGCTGTACGGAAGGTTGATTGTACACCGTGGTTAAGCGAGAGAATAGAAGGACGTGCCTACAGGGCGGGGGTGGCGCGAATGGCCTCAAACCCTTGACAGGCGTGCAGACGTACGCACGCATCCCCTCATGGACCTCGAATCCGGCACACCAGGCTGCCGTCGAGGTTTCACCTTCGCCATTCCTCTCAGGGAGCGAAATACCGAATGAGCAGCCGGCTTACGTGTCACATTTAAAGGGGCGCTCGTCGTTAGAAGGCGCTGAGGGTGCTTCATACATGTAATATTCAAATTTAGGCTAATTTATTGCACGTTATCAAAAATAGATATCTATTTTTGACCTTATAGATATCATTTTTTACATTTTTTATGGACAAGAAAATACAAAACTTGTGCCAACTATGGACAGGAACCATCCTGGCCTAGCATGTGTCTGACCTCAAATTTCCTACGCACAAAGTTTGTGGTAGTCGGAGGTCGGGAGCATACCCCAAATGCTTGTTAGTCACAGTTGGAAATATGAGGTTACATGTAGTGTCTGACCCGTCGATTCCTCGGACGGCATTTGTGGGTTTTCCCGCACGATCTCTGTGTGGACACTTCATCGAAATAGCAGCCATCAAACTCGTCCCCAGTGGGTTTACGTTCCTACAACACCACTGGAAAGGGCTGACGACTTCAGGAATACTGCGCATGCGCAATCTACTAATTTTGAGGCGAATCACGCCGAGGCCGCGATGATGTTCGCAACAAACCATGCTAACTATTCGTTTGAAATTGCTCTAATACTCAAACAACTTCGTGTTTTGGAAGTATTAAATGGCCTTTTAGGCATATATAATGTTTTTCAGCCATCGAAGAGCGAAATATTGTGTGAAACAAACATTTTGGCACGCTGCCAGCGGTTGACCAGAAATTTTGGTCAGGTCGTTGCCCTTGCCAGAGATACCTTCGGATGAGGTAGATCTGGGAACGAGATTGAGCAGCCATTTGCTTGCGGGAACCGCGCCGGGATCCGCTTTTGATGTGAACGGTTTTTTTTGCGGAGACCGGTGGAGGTAATCAGGAATCCTGACTGCTCGTTCCCTCCATGATCGCATACTCGCCAAAGCGCGAACGACGGAGGAGATAGCACATTACCTCAGGCTGACACCGGTAGACAAGAGAAACGGCCGTTGTTGCGACAGCGTCAAGACATACAGGTAGGATGGCTGTCAACGGGTCATTATCTATCTAATTGACGGTGGCGCTTTAACTTCGAACACGAACTCCTCCGTGGTTTCTGATCGAAATGGCACCATTTTCACAGGAAGTGTTGAAAATGACATGGGGGTGGCCCTTAAGCGGGTGGCATTACATTTTTTTACCCTTAAGCGAATAAAATGCAGGAAGAAACTTCCAATGATTTGCAATGCCCACTAGCCTGGTTTCGCTGGCCACCGTGTAGATGACGCCGCGTACGCAACACCATCTACACGGTGGCCGACGGAACCAGGTATAATGCATTGTCTTCAACTAGGCAGGGTGATCAGAAAATAGGAACTTCAACACATAAAAATGCTGCCATCTGCTTCCCATAGGCCTAGATTACTGTCCGAGGAGTTGGCCGCCACTAAACATTTTCCTCCCACACAGAGACGTCCAGCAAAATGCCATCCTCTGGCCACATGCATCCTGTGAATGTGCTCGCCACGGGTACCATGCTAGTATAAAGACTAGTAAATGCTTTTACTTGAATTTTGCAATACAAATGCCCTATGCAATGCTATACAAATCTGAAGTAAAAGCATTTACTAGTGTTTATTCATATGACCATTACGTGGTCAAGGTCGGAGTCTTAATCCGTCATGACATCTTTCCTTCAGAACGAACAGATCGAAACGAAGAGAAAATGTCGTTTTAAGCTAGTTACTGTTATTAAATAACTCCTCGAATATTAGGCTACTTCGTACATTCCAGTGCATGTTACGAAATCACAATTAGTAAAAAAATTGTATGACACAAACGTGTGGTGGGACAATCAAAATCATGTATAGCACTATTGATCAGCTTGGACGGAATTTGGACTAAAAATTCATTCCAGCTGCATGTTACGAAATCATAATTAGTATTAAAACCTCTATAGCCCTAAAATATTATCTGCACCTAATGACATCAATTACGGGTTCTTATCACAGTTCGTAAAAAAATTATAAGAACGAATAAAATATTATTTTGTCTGATCAGAACTGAAGGCATGCAAAACGTTTCTAACTACATGTACGTACATGTACATCTATAGCTGCACTCTAGAGAATGAGAAATTTGTATGACACAAACGTGTGTGGTGGGACATCAAAATTGTACTGCACTATTGATCAACTTGGACGGAACTTGGACTAAAAATCCATTCCAGCTGCATGTTACAAAATCACAATTTGTGAAACCTCTATGGCCCTAAAATATTCTCTGCACCTAATGACATCAATTACGGGTTCTTATCACAGTGGTTAAAAATTCTAACAACGAATAAAATATTATTTTGTCTGATCAGAACTGAAGGCATGCAAAACGTTTCTAACTACATGTACATGTACATATAACTGCACTCTAGAGAATGAGCAATTTGTATGACACAAACGTGTGTGGTGGGACATCAAAATTGTACTGCACTATTGATCAACTTGGACGGAACTTGGACTAAAAATCCATTCCAGCTCCATGTTACAAAATCACAATTTGTGAAACCTCTATGGCCCTAAAATATTCTCTGCACCTAATGACATCAAGTATGGATTCTTATCACAGTGGTTAAAAATTCTAACAACGAATAAAACATTATTTTGTCTGATCAGAACTGAAGGCATGCAAAACGTTTCTAACTACATGTACATGTACATCTATAACTGCACTCTAGAGAATGAGAAATTTGTATGACACAAACGTGTGTGGTGGGACATCAAAATTGTACTGCACTATTGATCAACTTGGACGGAACTTGGACTAAAAATCCATTCCAGCTGCATGTTACAAAATCACAATTTGTGAAACCTCTATGGCCCTAAAATATTCTCTGCACCTAGTGACATCAATTACGGGTTCTTATCACAGTTCGTAAAAAATTCTAAGAACGAATAAAACATTATTTTGTCTGATCAGAACTGAAGGCATGCAAAACTTTTTAAAGCCGGCCATACACGATCAATATTATTGCACAATATGGGGCCCAAAATACGGTCATGTGCTTCTGGTATGACGGGTGGAAGAAAGATTGGCAGTAAATTCTCCCATTTTTGTCCTCATATTGTGCAATAATATTGAAGGTGTATGGGCGGCTAACTGGTGGGACATCAAAATCATGTACAGCACACTATTGATCAACTTGGACGGAATTTGGACAAAACATTCATTCGAAACACATTATAAGTGCCGTATCCAAAACATGTCACATCGATTTAAAATACATGTAACAACTATGATTTAAAATACATGTACGTGTAATAACTATGATTCAAAATACATGTAACAACTATGATTCTACTGACAGTCATTTCTAAACTGTTACAACTCTATCCGGAAATTATTTACGAACTACCGGTAAGAGAAGTGGCTATCACCAACAACAAAGAAAATTGACCTAAAAACTTGATACATGTAATGGAAGAAAAATGAATACATTCAGTATAACTCCCATTTTCAGGAATATCATGACCCACTCCAATAAATAACGGCCCATATTACTTTATTATTCCTCCCTAATTTATTTTTGGTTTAGCGAAATATGGGCTTGTTGAAATGGTTATGGATCATTAAAGCCTCACTGTATTGAATTCAGAACGTGCTTACGTCCTCCGACGTTAGCGTAGTGTAAAATGTACTATGGTCTATGTGAATACATTAGGGCTCTGCCTGCAGTTTTTAGCTCACCCGTGAGCTTTTGTCGTGGCGCGGTGTCCGTCGTTGTCCGTTAGCAGGGCACGTTTCGTAACTGCTGAAGCCATTGATCTGAAACTTGGTACATATATGTCCCTAGGTCATATAACCTATGACACTAAGTTTCGGTCCGATTCGATTCTTGGCTTGGCCTCCAGGTGGCCAAAACCAAAAACACAAAAAGTGCAATAACTCCTGAACTAATGACTGGATCCTCTCCAAATTTTTATCATGGGTGTATCTAATAAGGATACATAACATATATAACGGGTTTTGATTTGACCTACTTTTCAAGGTCACATAGGTCAAAGTTCTACAAAAGTAACGAACCTTCCACAATTCTTCATTATTTCACCGAGCGTCTTCATATCTTGCATAAACATGTATTAGAGGGGTACCTTCAAAAATACCGAGTTTCATCCTGATCGGACATCCAATATGGCCGCCAGGTGGCGTAACCTGAAAACCATCCAAGTGCTATAACTCAGGAACGGCTTGACCCAGAGTGCTCAAACTTGATATTTAACTCCCTCTAGGTGACCTTTACAAGCACATCTAATTTCGGCCTGATTAAACTTCCAATCTCGCCGCCAGGTGGCGTAACCCGAAAATCATCAAATGAGCTATAACTCAGGAACGACTTGACCCAGAGTGATAGGAACGTGGGAAGGATGGTTTTTGGTTGGTTCCTGTGGGTGAAAAGTGGCAGAAGTACCACTGCCCACACCCGTCAGCTGATGACAGCTGTCGGGTGTGGGCAGTGGTATAAGTATTTAGGGATTTAAAATGGCCGTTTAGCCACGTCGCAGTGCAGTGTGCCACTTCACTNTTCAACGGTCTACCCGACTTGGACACTCCAAAATACACTTGTCCGGCCCTCCATAAACAAAATCCGCCTTCACACCGCGTAACGCCGGCATATTGGGTAAATTTATCACATTTCGCCTGAGCCCGTCTCTGAGGTGGAATGAGAGTGAGTGACCCGTGGTATTGATCAGTAGCGCTTCGCGCGTTTGCCGCTACGCGGCGTTCAGGGTCCTTGCGTCCAGAGCGCTCAAATGTGCTATGTGGCTCCCTCTAGATGACCTTTATGTGCATGTGAACTTTTGGCCTAATCAGAGGTCCAATATGGCCGCCAGGTGGCATAACCCAACAATCATTGCAGTCCTGCAACTTCGGAATAACTTGGCCCAGATTGCTCATAACTGACATGTACGTACCTCTCTCTGTCATTACAGTATCATATGTCCAAACGGGTGAACACATGGTCCATGGACCATTTTATTTCAATGTGTGCTGAAAACTAGAGCTGGATTCGTTGAAGTACGTATCAGGCAAGTATTTTGGGGACCTTCACGAGGCTATGACACATACACCTGCTCTCTCCTAACACTTTGAATATATCGTAAAATTCAGTACCGTGAGGCTTTAACTGAGGCAGGCACGGACCCAAGCAGACATTTGATGATCTCCTCTTTGGGCTCGCTTCTCTTCTTCATTTACGCGCTCGCACAAATTGCTGTGCGCGAGTGGTATAGAGAGGAGCGAGACCAAAGCCCTGCTTATAGGAGGATGATAGATTTTGCATGTCTAAAATATCAAGACTGCAGCTTGCATAGTATTTAATTTATTGGAAAATCCTTAATGGAGTCATTTTTTGGGCTACCCGATGTATACAAATTTTCTTCGACCTGTACCGAAAATCTTACAAGATAAACAATTTTTATGGCAAGTCATCAGCTACATGTATGTGCGGGCGAATCAAAAGCTACTTGCATCCATCTGATTCTCACCAGTCTAGCTGGCCTGACGCCCATCTAGCCTGGTTTGAATCGACCACATTTCCCGCTTCTGAGGAGGTCAGAGCCTCAGCCAATCATCGGTCTGCGATGGCAAATCGACGTGCCAATCAAAATCCGTGTTACAATGCGTGCGCGAAGAGAAGAGAAAGTGCCGAACGGCGAGTTGCTTCACGAGTTGTGATTGGCTCGGAGGCGGGGTCAAGTAGGGGTCAGATTCATTTATAATTTATGCATTAACGCAATAAGATGACATGATTCGGACAGGCAAAAGTATCTTGACATATCAAGGCTACGGTCACTCCGCCCTTCAAAGAGCGAGAGTAGGAGTGATAGGAACCCTTGTCAGGGCAAGATGGGCTAAGACGCAGTCGATGGCCTTGTTTGGACAAGATGCTTGCATCATGCACAGACATGTTGCTATTTGCTGGGTGTATTGTTTTTGGTCATGGTGCGTGCGTGCGTGCGTGTGTGTGCGTGAACGTGTGTGTGTGTGTGTCCGTCTGTCACGCCTTCATATCTTACATGTATCTCCTGCAACAGCTACAGTCCTGGTAACACATCCTACCCCTATAAACTTGGCCAATCCAATGAGCTAATCATTTTCAACATGAGATGCCTCCATCATGATGTAATCAACATCTCAGACTTGATATTTTGTCCGTCAGCTTTTATCTGATGCTATTACTCGGCTCCTTTAACACCTAGTGCAATGGAAATAGGTTCTACCCCTAGATTTTCATACCCTAGGAATCGAATGGACTGATTACTTTTGATCTCAGATGTTGGGTCATGGTAATATCGATATCACAAATTTGATATTTTGAGATAACTTGCCATATTGTCAACTGAGCAACATGAAACAAGTCTTAGTTCATGCCTGCTTATCGGAGGACATGACTTTGTTAAAATTATCAGCCTCACGTGTCCAGATGATTGAGATATCATGAGATTTTGATATATCAAACTTGATAATTTGAAATATCTCTGCACGTGGTACAGGTAGAGGCATGATATCATCCATACTTAGGTTATTGAGGATGCCCATTTCAGTTATGCAATAACCTTGATGATCAGAATCATGGCGTATGACAATTTCCATTCTTATCTAATGAACCTACGGGAACCATATGACATTTTCAATGTCCTCTTGTTCAATTTTGTAATGTGCTTCTCTACCAAATTACTCCCGCCCTGTCCTCGAAGGCCTGAAGGACATCCTTCCACTCACGGCCTTCGATGACTTTCTGTGTTTCACTGTTAAGAAGCCCCCTGCGCCTTTTTTGCTCTTGATCACCTTTCATATCGTCGCAGTAGGCGGTAATTTTTGTGTGCATTTTATCTTTGAACTTCTGCATGGTGTCAGACTCCAGACTGGTGGGTCTAATTGCTGGCCAGGTCTCTTTAATGAGTTCCCCAGCTTTTGACAGCACTTCTTTAGTGATTTGTTTGGTGATATTTTCGATCGGTCCCGCCGAATATTTTTTTGCGAGCTTTAAGCTTTCTGGTGCAATGGTTTCACCTGCACTGGGCCGCACCAGGCCCAATTTACCTGCCTGCCTCAGCTTTTTCATTATCACATTGGCCTTGTCAGCCACCTGTGGTAGTGCATCTATCTTTAAGGCTCTGGCTTTCGAGTTGGTTAGCATATAAGTAAGGGGGAAATCCCATTTTTTGCGATAATTGTGGCTTTTGCAAATAGGGAGGATGTAGTAGTACTTGCCTCCCACTTCGGTCGAGGGCCAGACGTGGCCTCCTATGAGGTTTTTGTCGGGATCATGTGGCTTACCCCTTTCGGGCCATTCTGTCTCGATGCTGCACGGGTCGCTTTCGCAGTTATACCCCTTCTCCCAAAACTCGATCCAAGACGGCTCACGATGGTCGACTGAAGAGCCTTGGACATTGTTAATTTTCATATTTCCGAAACTGACCTTCCAATAGTGTTTTATCCCGCCCTTCCGTGGCTTCGCAACTGAAACCAAGTCACTACCTCCTGCTGTTTCATCATCATCTTCTTCTTCTTCATCCGTGGGCGGTTTGCCTCCACTTTCCAGAGCGTGGATGCACCTCACAAGCATGTCGGTCACCACCTGGGAAGGAATGGCAGAGATTGCCCTCCCCAACATCTTCACCCCACCGTAGCCGAGATTATCTTTCATGTCTTGCGGAAGGTTTTGTTCTAAGGTGTTAATGACATCCTTCGTCATCCAGAAATTAATTTTATTTTCTTCCAAAGGAGTGGTGGCGATCATCATATCTTCTGCGGCTTTCGTGATAATCTCCACCGCTGCCTCTCCAATGGGAATTTCTGCTGCTGCTTCCGGCATATTTGTCTACAATATAAAGATACAATTTTTAGCTCACCCGTGAGCTCTTACAATTATGGGCGGTTCATATCCGCAAATTAAGGGTACATGTAGCATGAAACGTCCAGACATTATAAGTGAAAAACTAAGACGTAATATTCAAATAAGACCTGTGATGCTGCAGTTTCTTTTGTGTATGCACACTTCTAAAGACAATCATGACAATCCGAAGAGGATTAGGCACCAAAACCTTTTGTACACAATAGTGTAAATAAAGTCCACCTGGCTCTCCAACTAAAAGGAAAGGAATTTTCAGCAGATATTTTCTAAACCATGAAGTATTTGTTATTTCNAGTGTTAGAAGAAACATTGGACTGTCTGCTTTCGATGTCAGGCAGGAAAAATGCCAAGTTTTGTCAAATATCCCCGGAATTTAATGTCTTTTGACAGGTAGGCGAGCTTGTTTGCAGGAATTGTTTATGGAAAACACTGACATTTGAAAGAAAACACATAGCCTAGGGGTCTTGGCAAGTTATATTGCATGTTATGTTCGGACTGGGTTTCTTTCCGATTCCTGACTCAACAAAAATTGAGAGGCTTTGTTTTGACTGCCTGAACGGTATTTTAGCAGGAAAAACCAAGATACTGTTCGTCTTTCTTCAAATATCAAATAGTTTGCAGGGTGTACAGTGTGTACTGACAATGCCGTGTACATGAATTCCTGTACAAACGGCGCCTCGACGATCTCAGCACTGCGCGTGCGCATATTCAAACGAAGGGATTTCTGGCCATGGACCCGGGTGACACGATGCTGGGTGGAGGTATTGGTGAGTGTCCGTGGGTTTGACATAGAGGTCAGTAACAATCCTTGAGTCGCGGAGTTTGACAGTCACATGCAGAAAATTTTGAGAGGCTGGGGATATTTAGTACATGCCAGGTGAACCTGATGGTGGGGTGGAACTCATTGAGCCTGTCAACAAAAACCTCCAATTTTTCACGTCCATGGGTTTTCCGTCTGTTATGGCCCCTGTCTGCGAGAAACCCAACTAAATTATGTAGGTTTTTCCAAAGCTGCTGGCCGTTCTGAGTAGATGGACAGGATACGGAGGGCTTGGGAAAAGGGGATGGCCCGTTTAACATGACCCGGGTGACACGATGCTGGGTGGAGGTATTGGTGAGTGTCCGTGGGTTTGACATAGAGGTCAGTAACAATCCTTGAGTCGCGGAGTTTGACAGTCACATGCAGAAAATTTTGAGAGGCTGGGGATACATGCCAGGTGAACCTGATGGTGGGGTGGAACTCATTGAGCCTGTCAACAAAAACCTCCAATTTTTCACGTCCATGGGTCCACACAGAGGAAATATCATCTATGAATCTAAGCCAGTTGTAGGGTTGGAAGGGGGATGCAGCCAGGGCCTGTGACTCGAGCATGTGCATGAAAATGATAGCGTACGAAGGGGCCATTTTAGTTCCTATCGCAGCTCCTGAGACCTGTAAGAAAAACCTTGAGTGGAATTCGAAGGCATTCTTCGATATGCCGAGAGAGCATTCAAACCATCTTCATGTGGGATACTAGGATACAAGCTAACAACATCAAGGGTGACCAGGAGTGCCCCTTGTGGTAATGTACCTAAGTCACGCACCTTGCTGAGAAAATCCTTTGTATCCTTTAGATAAGAAGTGACTGAAGGGAGGTAGGGCTTGAGGAAATGGTCCACAATATCGGAGACTTTCTCCGTCAGGGAGCCTGAACATGAAACTACCGGGCGGCCAGGGACGCCCGGTTTATGGACCTTTGGGAGAAGATAGAACCTAGCAAGTTTATGATCCTTTGGAACCGCGAATTCTGCCATAGTATCGGAGAGGGTGCCATTTCTATGGGCCTGGCTTACCAGCTGGGTGAGTTGTAATTCAAAGTCTGGGGAGGGGTCAGAGTCGAGAGGCCTGTAGGTCGCAATATCACTGAGTTGTCTAAGGCTCTCATTGATATATCTGTCCGTATCCATAATAACCACTCCCGAGCCTTTGTCTGCTTCCTTGATGTTAATGTTGTGATTATCAGAAAGCTCCCTGAGGGCTTGGCGTTCATCTTATTCCACCAGAATCAATTGTTGGGAGGCACCTCAATGGAGGGGGGGGGCTGCCATTCTATTACACCAGTTTAGAAATGCACTTTTTGTTCCCATCATTATGACCACACCACCCTCAGTGGTGTGGTCAGTATTGTTTTCGCAGGATGAAAATATTTTTCTCTACCACTTTTTCTTTCCTCCACGTTTTCGGTCAAACTAGGGCATGCACATCAAATCTGACTTGCTCAGTCTAAAGAACTAATTGTGCTCTCGCGATGAAAAGGTTCCTGTGCACTTTCATTCAATTTTGGCTGAGATATCCCAAGGGAGAACAAAGTTTCGACCCTTGAAGCTGATGAACATGTAAAAGAACAATCTAAGAATAAACGACGTGGTTTGTATCAGCAATAAAAGAGTCTACTTCCATCCCTGAGGTCAAGGACGATAGTCAAATTTACAGTCGAAACTTTCTCCACACAAAAACAATGGAGAGTAAGTACGATTCAGATCAAATGGCGGCAGCACTAGCACTGTATGGCCTGTCTGTGAATGATCCATGTCTGAATGCGCCGTTACCCAGCAGTGATACGTCGCAGTGTTCTAAGTCTAGTGCCAAGTCAAACAAGAGTAGAAGGAGCTTGCAACTGCATCAGTATAGGTTGGAGGTAAAACGGGCGGAGATGTTAGCAGAAGAGGAGCAAAAAATTGCTGAAATTGAGTATCAAGCACAGGCTGCACGAAGACGAGCTCAGATAATGGCTGAAAGGAATAAACAATTGCTAGATCTAGAACAAAAGGCCATTGAACAGAGACTGTTTGATGATTCAGAATCTGATGACTCTAGGGCTAATGATTTTGATGATGAACTTATGCTGGCACCTGGTAACACATGTGATGTGCCCAATCATGCTGATGCTGATGTTGAACTGCCCATTTTGTCTGATAATGGTGGGTCATGTGTGAATGATCATGATCAAGATGTCTTTGTTGGACCTAATGTTGATCGCAGGAATGTAAGCAGTATTCGAATGCCAATAGGAGTCGCTACTCAGCCTCACGTGATGCAGTCTGAGATTGGTCCTGGGGTAGATCAAGTTCCAGAAATCGTTCGTGGAATGCCGATAGGAGTCGCCACTCAGCCTCAAGTGATGCAGTCTGGGATTGGTCCTGGGGTAAGTCAGGTTCCAGAAATTGTTCGTGGAATGCCGATAGGAGTCGCCACTCAGCCTCAAGTGATGCAGTCTGGGATTGGTCCTGGGGTAAGTCAGGTTCCAGAAATTGTTCGTGGAATGCCGATAGGAGTCGCCACTCAGCCTCAAGTGATGCAGTCTGGGATTGGTACTGAGGTCAATCAGCCTTCGAATATTGTTCAACGATTGCCAATAGGAGTCGCTACTCAGCCGCAAGTGATTGGTCCTCGGATAGTTACTGGGGTCAATCAACCTTCGAGTTCGGACATTGGTCAAGGATTGCCAATAGGAGTCGCTACTCAGCCGCAAGTGATTGGTCCTCGGATAGTTACTGGGGTCAATCAACCTTCGAGTTCGGACATCGGTCGAGGATTACCAATAGGAGTCGCTACTCAACCTCTAGGAGTAAATCAGGTCCCGGAGATTAACAATGATGGAATGCAGCCAGTGATGGGAAATGGGATGAATCAGTATCGCAGTATTGATACAGAGGTGGTCAATCATTTGAGAAATCTTCAGTACAGGCTGGAATTACCAAAACCAGAGATGAAAGGATTCAGTGGAGATCCTCTTGATTATGCGAGATTTAAAGCGGCCTTTCAAACGAACATTCAGTCAAGGACATTGAATAATGCTGAACTGTACCAGAATCTGAGGAAATATTGTTCGGGTGCAGCTGCTGAGGCCATTAAGAAATACGACATGCTGCCAGCAGAGTCTGCCTTCAATGAAGCAACGTATGAACTTTGGTTACGATTTGGTCAGCCTCACTTGATAACGAATGAGTTTCAGAAGAAATTACAGCAGACGGCGGATATGAAACCTGGGGATAGACAGGATCTGAAGCGTTACGCTGATTTGCTGGAGACTGTGCTTGTGTCGCTGAGGAGTCTAAATAAGGAATCTGCCTTAGATCACATTGGTTATCTTGTGGAAATCATCGGGAAGCTAGCTGTTCATGATAGGAGAGCATGGTTAAGGAAACCAGTTAAGATTCGGGAAGAAAAGCGAGAAGTGACATTCAAGGATGTGGTTCGCTTTGTTAAAGGACTGTCTCGCCAAGTGAATGACTCTGAGTTTGCAGTATTACTGGAGAACAAGAAGAAGCATGACAGGAAAGGTTACGACAACAAGAATGATAAGAAAACTGGAGCAGGGGGGTCAGGATTTAATGCCTACTTTTCCTCAGACAGTGCGGACTCAAAGAAGAAGAAGGAAGCAACAAATAGCGAGGCGGGCAAGGGCTCGGCACCATCAAGGGCTAAACCGGAAGCTGGGAAGGAAACTAGTCCACCAGAAAAGGATAAGAAATGCATGTGCACAGGTTCGCCACATCTTCTATGGAACTGCAAAGAATTTAAGGCAAAGCCATACAAGCAGAGATATCAAGTTATCAAACAAAGGGGTCTCTGTTTCAACTGTTTGAATGTGGATCCGAAATTGCCACATTCTTCTGCAGCGAAGTGTCCTATGCCAAAGGAGTGTCAAATGTCGGGGTGCAAGGCATCGAGAAAGCACCATACGCTTTTGCATTATGATGATGCACAGAAGACTGGGGAAGTTGAGGCCCTGTGTATGGATGCAGATAGTGATACTGGCTCCGGTGTATGTTTTCCCGCATTCCCCGTGATAGTCAAGTCACCAGTTACAGGAAAGGAGGTTCGAACATGGGCGGGCATAGACTCTTATTCAAGCGCATGTTTCTGTGACAAAGGCCTGCTTGAGGAACTGTCATTACCTGAGGATGAAAAGTCGATGACGTTGAGTACGTTGCATGGTATGAAGGAAGGGAGGAGCGCAGTCGTGGAGCTAAATGTTGCGAGTGTGGATGATGAAGATTCTGAGATTGAATTGAGGGAAGTCTACTCCTGGGACAAACTACCTATTGGTGATAAGCATATTCCTAGCAAGAAAGCCTGGTCGGAATACGAACACTTGAAGGACATCAAAATTTCTGCTGCCACGACAGATCGGATTAGAGTTCTTGTGGGAAGCAATGTGCCGGAGGCCCACAGGCAACTGGAATGGAGGTCAGGTCCGGAAAGGGGAGATCCTGTAGCAGTCAAGTATAGATGGGGATGGACGTTAATCGGAGGAATTCCTCATGGAAGGCTTAGCTGCAACTTGACTTCAGTTGATCGCAACTATGAAGATCTGAACCAGAAGTTGATCAGGTTGGCAGAATTTGAGTATGTAGGAACCAAGCATGAATTTGGGAAAGCTATGTCTGCTGAGGATGTGAAGGCGAGGGATGTCTTGGAGAAAGAAACATACTTGTGTGATGGACATTACTATGTGCCTATACCATTGAAGGACTCATACACCAGCATGCCGAACAACCGTGAATTGGCATTGAAAAGACTGATGTCAGTAAGGAAACGTCTGAAAGCCGGAAAATTGGTGACTGAAAGTAAGACAGAATATCAAGCATATTGTGACATCTTTGATGAGTACCACAAGAAAGGTTACATCAGAAGAATCCCAGAGAATGAGATCGAGACTGGGGATGTCGTGAACTACATTCCGTTTCATCACGTGCAACATCCGGCCAAGCCTGGTAAATTACGAATCGTGTGGGACGCAGCTGCGAGATATGAAGGGTCGTGTCTAAATGACCATGTCTACTCAGGTGAAGACAACATCAATTCACTGTTGGGAGTTCTTCTGCGATTCAGAACGGGCGGAGAAGTAGCGATACAAGCGGACATCAACGCGATGTTTAACCAAGTTCTGGTCCCAAGAGAAAGCTGGAATCTGCTACGTTTTCTGTGGTTCAAAGACAATGACATGGATGGTGAAGTTGAGGAATGTCAACTTTTACANCAGAGACTTACCAGACAGGGTGCAGATTGGGACGACCCAATTCCGAATGAGGATGCTGTCATGATTGAAAAATGGTTGCAGTCACTCAGCCAGCTCACCAGTCTCAAGAGACAAAGATATACTGTACCTAAAGACTTTGGACAAGTTGCACGTCGAGAGCTGCATGCATTTTCTGACGGCGCTGAAGATGGCTATGGATATGTACTTTTTGCAAGGTATTTGTCCACAGAGGGAAAGGTACATGTCTGCTTCATTGTTGGAAAAGCACTGGTCACACCCAAGAAGACGAAGACAATTCCAAGGATCGAATTACAGGCAGCATTACTGTCTATGCGAGCAGTCAAGTTTGTTGTCAAAGAAGCTGATGTAGCGTGGGATGACATCTTCCAATGGATCGACAGCACTGCAGTCTTGGCGATGCTGAACAACAGTAGCAGACGCTTCTTGCCATATTGTGCGAACAGGCTACAGGAGATTAGAGAGCTTCAAGAAGAACTGAATGTCAAGCTGAGACATGTACCTGGTGCACAGAACATAGCTGATATCTGCAGTCGAGGGTTGAGTGTGAGCAAGTTCATTGAATGTGAAGCATACTACAACGGACCAAGGTTTCTCTGGGAAGCACCTGATAGTTGGCCAGTCTGTCCAGCAATAGAAAGTCTGCCAGATGATCATCCGGAGCTGAAACAGGGACAAGGTGGTGCGACAGTCATGGCAATTGTGAAATGTGAAGATCCGCTGATGGAACTTGTTGAATATCACTCAGATTGGACGAAGTTGAAACTCGCTACCGCAACACTGCTCAGATTCAAGAAGTGGCTCATTGAGACTAAGTGTGGAAAGCAGAGACAACTCTACACGGGAGTCAAAGGTGGGATAACAGCGGCTGAGATGCAAAGAGCGGAGATTGCAATCGTGACTTATGTGCAATCCAAAGTCTTCAAGGATGACATCAAGCGACTGAGAGAAATTGGACCGAGGATGAGACACACACAACTGTTCAAACTTCATCCATTTGTAGATGATGCAGGATCACTCAGAGTAGGAGGGAGGCTTACAGAATCAGACATGCCATATGCAGAGAAGCATCAACTCATCCTTCCGAAGTCGCATCATATTACACAGATTGTAGCACGTCATTATCATGAGGCATACCAGCACGCTCCACCCAAGACGCTCTTGTATTTGCTGAGGAAACGCTATTGGATCATCCATGGAGCAAGTGTGACATATCAGATCGAACTCAAATGCATCAAATGTTGCAAGGCATTGGCACAACCAAGGGATTAGTTGCAAGGGTCACTGCCAAAGGGAAGAGTGACAGTAGGGAATGTGTGGCTTCACACAGGATGTGACATTTTAGGTCCTGTTCTGATCAAGATTGCTCGGTCAAGGATGAAGCGCTACATATTAGGGCTAGTGTCATTTACGGTCAAGGCTGTACACTTCGAGATCCTACCAGACATGACAGTGGAATCGTTCCTGAATGCTATGAGACGTTTTCTGGCCAGACGCTCCAGACCCGAGAAACTGACGACAGATTGCGCTGGAACCTTCTCAGCTGGGGTACAGCAGATCAACGATCTTCAAAATGTCTTCAATGCATCAGGGGTTGCGAACTTCATGAAAGCAAAAGAAATTGAGTGGCTTCCCAACGTGCCGAAGGCGTCAAACCGCAATGGACTATTTGAGAGGCCTTTTCGTGCTCTACGCCGTGCCCTGTTGACAGTGCTTGAAGGTCAGGTGACAACAGAAGATCAGCTGGCAACGATTGTAGCAGAATGCGAACACTTGTATAACAGCCGTCCTCTTTGCGCAAACAGTAGCAGCATCAACGATCCAAAGCCGATCTGTCCAAATGATATCTTAAATCCGGAACCGGCTGCTGCATACTCACCAGGAGTCATCGTGGAAAGAGATCTTCTCATCAGAAATATGTATCTGCAAGTTCAAGCTCTGGTATCTGCATTCTGGAAGCGGTTCAGAACAGAATACTTGACGTCTCTTCAAGAGAGGACAAAGAGTATCACGAAAGTTCGAGATTTCAAGAAGGGAGATCTTGTCATGATGTGTGACGAGATGCGGTCATCACACAGGGGACACTATCAACTTGCTGTCATTGTGGAGGTCAATAAGTCCGAGTCTGATCAGCATGTCAGGACAGTCGAAGTCAAGACAGAATGGTACGTACAAGAGGCCAGTCAACAAGATATGCTTACTCGAAGCAGTCGGAGACGATATCGATGGAGAAAAACGTTCGTAAGGTTGATATCACAAGGAATGTCGTTAAATGGTACGGAACATTGTCGTCATACGTTATACCGATACGTGGACACTATCGAGATCGTATTCAGTCAGTGGATATTATTCGTAATTGCATTATGATCGAAAGGAACTACGCTGTGAGTGCTAATTGATTCACAGGATTAAACGTGAATTGTGTTAAGTTCAGAATCAAAGGCATTGGAACATTTGGGCAAGAATGAAGCCCGTTCCTTGTCTACAGGTTTGGGTAGTCCACCCCACTCCTGCGTTTAGTGTTCAAATTGAGTTCACTAGTTTATAATATGTGTTTGAGACAGACATATTTATGTGTCTAATGTTTCTGGATGACAAATTGTTGTAGGGTAGGCTATCTGGACTTTCAGTTCTCATGAGTTGAGACTTTGATATTTGGACTATAGCCAAGGTGGCAAATTAACGGCTAAGTAATACTGGACAGTGTTGCAAGTTGGACAGTAAAACATGGGTTGGCGCTCCCTCAACGAATGAGCTAAGAAATTCTCCATGGACATGGATAAATTTGGGCGGAGTGTAAGTTTAGTGAGACCACCCCTTTAATTCATAGGGACGAGGTTGATTTTTTTTGTTTTAATAGTTGTTTCATTGGGTCCGAGGTTTCTGCCTCTGCCTCCTCCTGATGAAAACCGCCATTTTAGAAGATGCTAATTCCGAAATTCATGTTGTTAAAAGATAGAAAAAACCCAAGGGAGAACAAAGTTTCGACCCTTGAAGCTGATGAACATGTAAAAGAACAATCTAAGAATAAACGACGTGGTTTGTATCAGCAATAAAGGAGTCTACTTCCATCCCTGAGGTCAAGGACGATAGTCAAATTTACATACGTTGTGCCTGTACATGTTGTCCACAACGTCATGACGACGTGTATGTAGGATGTGTAGGCCTACATCCTGATCGATCGTTTGCCAGTTCGTCGTCACAGACGCAGCATTTGAACACTGCCATCTTACGTCAACACAAAAAAACAGCTGTTGGCAATCCAATTAAATTTTGTGGTGTGGTCATGAATTCACTTTCAGTGAATTCTCAGTTCTAGTTTTTAATGGTTTCTACGTCAACTTATAGGTGATGAAAATAACAATGATGACGGTCATCAGAAACACAGTGATGACATTAATGATGAACAGGGTGATGATGACAACAGCGTCCAGAATGATGATCAAGGTAAGAAATCATTTGTTAATGTTCCCATTGCTGTGTAATTTAATTATGAAAAGACTGTTGACTTATAACCTATCTGCCCTTTCAGAAAATTGGTCTGGTTGCTACAAATTGTTAAGGAACGGCGAACTTCGAACAGAGGACTTTTTTACAATTCGTGATGGACTATATACTTGTTTCGTGTGTGATTATAAAGATAAACATTTAAGTAGGACAAAGAAACATTCGAATGGACATCTGAAGCATTCAGTGAAACACAATTTTTTTTAAATTTTCATCTGTCACCACAAGTGCAAGAAGGTGGCACATTACCACTGCCCTGATTGTGATGCCATTAGGGTGAGGAAAATGATTTGCTGCTTCACTTGGGAAAGCACCATGAGAACAAAAGTGAAGAGAACATGGGGAAACATAATATAGGCGATGACGGCAGCAATAACAGAAGGGAGAAACAGAAAAGTGCTTGTGATGATGAAATGGATTGACAGAGAAAGAAAGGGAACGATGACGGCAGCGGGAATAACATAAGGGAGAAACGGAAAAGGGATTCTGATGCTGAAATGGATGGACAGAGAAAGAAAGGGAATGATGACGGCAGCGGGAATAACAGAAGGGAGAAACAGAAAAGGGCTTCTGATGATGAAATGGATGGACAGAGAAAGAAAGGGAACGATGACGGCAGCGGGAATAACAGAAGGGAGAAACAGAAAAGGGCTTCTGATGATGAAATGGATGGACAGAGAAAGAAAGGGAACGATGACGTCAGCGGGAATAACAGAAGGGAGAAACGGAAAAGGGATTCTGATGCTGAAATGGATGGACAGAGAAAGAAAGGGTACGATGAATACAGCGCTGAAAGCCAGAAAGATGAAACTGAATTGACCAAATCTGACAGTGATGACAATGAGAATGATTTCGGTACAGGTATGTTCAGACCTGGAAAATATGGAAAGTGTACGGTACTGAATGTGGCAAAAAAATGCTTTCAAAGAACATCAAACGATATATACGTGATATACATCAACAGAGGGTTCAAGAAAATGATGGGTACTATCTGGAAAGTTATTGCATTGATCCTGAGAAGGGAATATAATTTGAGAAAGGAGGTGACCGTGGGCCAGCAAAGCCAATTCATGTTCAAAAAAAGGTAGTGTTTGGTGGGAAAAGTGTGGTAAATTGTGACAATACATTGTGCCGCGATATTAACAGCTCTGCTATACGCAGTAAAGTTCCATACCAGGAATGTGAACATGTTGCAGCAGTAAAATACTGTAGCGGTTTACTTGATCCCGTTCAACTGGACAAAGAATTGCTTACCCGGATGTGGAGCGAACTAAAAATTCTAAAAAAAAGAGAGTGAAAAAATTCTTCTGGAATATATTTCGACGTGTGAAAACCCAGTGTTGGTCATGGCAGATTTTAAAGGCAGTGGAAGTAGTATTTACTTTAGTGTTGCTACAAATGAGCAAAAATATTATAGTGTCATGCAGCGAGTGACAGTAACATTTGATGTAAAGAAATCTGAGTGGTATTGCGGATGTTCGCATGGAAGGCAATGTGTACATATTCAGGTAGCCAAGTGGGGATGCTTGGGTGAAAGAGAAGAACTATTTACAGATGAAGACAGAGAAGAAAGCTGTGAAGAAGAACATGAAGGAGATCATGACATACATTACCCTCCGAAAGGGTCTCAATTAACTGCTCTACTAGAATATGAGCTAAATTTTAACAACATCCCGACACCAGTGCCAGAGAACTTATTAAGTTTATCGGAAAAGGACAACTTTCCGAAGAATCTTTTTCCTTCAGAGAAAATGTGTAAATTTTGCAAAATAGGCCTTGGAAATGTCGGTTCAGGGCGGGCAATATTGGATTTATTTACCAAAAGTGGAAAAATTTACACCATGAACTCAGTAATTGGTGGAGTTAAATTATACAGACGGCATTGTGGGAAATGTGGTAGGATTTACCGTTACCAGGAGTACAGTGACGGTATACACAACTTTAATGACGGCATCATTTTGTCTCTACGCCTTTGTGTCTCCCTGCAAAGAAGCCTGCATTTTGGCCACATACCGTATCTGTTACGACTGCAATCACTGCCCTTGCCCGGACTTATTCACTGGATATTCCGATAGAAAAGATGCTACAAGCATACCTTCATTGCGAGGCATTATCCACGCATGCCTATGAATTCTGCTATAACCTGTGTGGCTACTTCCCGCCCATCCTAATTGGTGATGTCACCAAGAAGACAGTGTTTAATCTCAATGGTACGTATTGTACATTAGGTACATAATTGTTATAATTGGAAAACTTTGATTGCAATTATTCCCCCTCTACAAGCTTCTTCAAAAACACTACCACCCACACTGCACATAGGTAATTCTAACATTTTAGTACATTGTATTTTCAGTTGGAGATCGTCCTGAGCCCCCAAGCGAGTACGATGGCAAAGTTGACCTGGAAGCATTTTGGCATGATGTCAAGATGGGTATTACATCAAGGGTATTTGTCCAAGGTAAAATGATGATGATGAATTCCAAGTCACTGTTACATTTCATTGTTGCTGAAAGTGCTTGTCAGCTGATACCTCATTCAGATGGATATAAATCATGGTAATGTGGTTCGGTGAATTCAAAAGTACCTTTTTAACTATATTTTTCAGGTGATTCACCTTACCACGTAAAGCCACGCCATGAATATTGGGCACCATGGCTTGGTGCTAAAACAAGAAGTGGTGATTGTGCCCTCAACACTGAGTACCAAAAGCTGCCAATTCCAACGAAGTTTGATGGTGATGATGACCTCGACATGTCTGACGAGCTTTTGATTGAACAGCTGTACAGCAAAGATGTAAGTGTTTAATCCAAATTGCAGGAATACAGTACTGAACTCGAATGATCAAGCTGTCTGTTCAATCCAATGACAAATTAGTACACTTCGTGCAAGTTCCTGTAAGGTATCAAGCAGTGATAAAAAACAACTGTTTTCTGACAGAAAAGAGTGTAGGCCTACCAATAACTTGATTTGGATAAAGCTGATGCTATAGTATTTTTTTAGAAATAAGAATGCTTGAAGAAGGTGGATGTAAGTAAATTCATTATCCATCTTTCTTTTGCAGGAAAAAGCAATACGGAAAGTGTGTAAATCCTGTAACATTTCAGCAAGAGGATGGTGAACAGAATACGGGAGGCAACAATAGAGAGTTTGAGATCCACTACGTATACGTATACTTATACGGATACTTATAAAGATGCGTACGGTATACGTTTTAACGTATAAAAAATTTACTTGAGATAACACAACTTATACGTATAGCCACATGCAAGATAAACGCTGATTGGACAGCGTGTAAGAATTGTGGCCAATCACACAGCTTGCCTAATAAAGTCACGGCAATTCCTCAATCGCACGGCCAATACAATGGAAACGGGAAGGCAAACAATGGCATTTGTCGCGCAATCGACACCGGTATCGGATGGAGTATAAACAGGTGCGAAAGGAATCCAAGTCCCCCTGGAATCAAAGTCCGGTCTTTTTGTGAGGATCCTCAGTGAGGGATTAGAATATATGGTTGGAGAGACAATGACCATTCGAATATAACCTTACAATAGCGGGATATTGTTTGGAGATCAGCATTCCTAGGACGCTGATTCCTGTTACACCTGTGTTATATCTGCCAGTGTTTCTGTGGGTGAGTGTGTCCCCCTCCCGTTGTTTGGGAAACGCTGGGAGATAGATCGACATATTTCTCTGTCAACTCGCCGCTTCTTCCATCAGACAATAGGAGGGAAACACTCACAGATGGGGAACACTGGCAGATGTTACACCGGCCTTAAGAGACGCAACACATGAGTCAGTGCGTGTTTTGACTGTATCAGAAAACTAAACGAATTCAACGATAACTGGTGAAATCTAACGATACATGTACATTGAACACCGCACAACTTTTTTACGTTCCTCCATCTCTCTCTCTCTCTCGCTAGCAACGCACGGCCTCTCTTTCAAATTGCCCGCGCGTGCACCTACATGCCTGGGCCCGTATTCATAAAAATTCCTAAGTTAGTCATGACTAGTCTGTAAGTGTCATGCCTAGCTAGGTATAATACTCAAGTTGGAATTCATAAACGTGCCTAAGTATTATACATTGCTTAGCATGATGAATAACTTAAGGCGTCATGCATAGCCTTTCCGGCTGGGTAGTTTGTTAGATTTCAACCACAAGCATGTTAAAATTTTGTGGTTTCGGCCGGTGTCAAACCCTGAAAAGTGACAAATTTCTGGGAATTTGACAACCATCGGAAGAAGAGGCGAAAGTGCGTAGGTTACTTCTCAAATTACCCTGCTCATCGTTGGTTGTGATATCTGCAGGGAGTCCCCAGTCAGTAGGCCTAACTGAAAACGACCCCGTGCCATAAAAACGTAATGCATCCAGAACATTCAGTTCTCTCGGCAGGGCATGGTTCCTCAGTGTTTTAAGGCCTATATCTACACCATCAACATTTCCAAAACAGTTCACAAACATCCAGCTGCAATATTTCCAAAAGACCGTTGTTTTCGGTTTGTTGCATAGTGCGGACTGGACCTGCAACTTTTGCAAAATAATTTGAAAGCATGTTTTCATTGCAGAAAGTGTAAACCAATATCGAAACAGCCGCAACATTTCCAAAACAGTTTTCAAAACCTTTTGTCCCAGAAATGCTTTGAAAATTTTGATGGTGTAGACAGGCCTTTAGGGTCAATTCATCCCCCACAGCATCAATCAGTTCGGGCCACAAATGCCTCGGCTTCGGCCCTTGCTTAGTTATATTTGTAAATTTTATGTTTAGAAATAAACTCAATCAATCAATCAATTCGATAATCGTTGGGCGGTTGAGTCGATACCGTTGGTGCAGTTCTAAGTCGTTGTATACATCTAGTGGATGGATGCGGTCTCTAAAAACCCGTTCCCTTCGTATTGCACGCCGTCTAGCAAATTGTTCTTGCCCCGCAAGCATAAACGCAGCAAGAAATGGCTGTGAAAATTCAACTTTCTCCTACTTAATACCCCCATCACACTGAGCTAGTTCTCAGTACGTTCTTGAAAATTTTGCCGAACGGGCTCAAACTGTGTGGGAACGGAGTGGACGTAGTGGCAACGTTTTACAGTCTTTTTACGAACTTCGTGGATGGGAAGGGTGCTCCAGTACATCGAAGCATTATTTGGCCAAGGGTACACGTTCTAGCCTGTTTTACGATTTTTTTATGACGGGGCAGGACGTTTTGAGAACGACTTCAGTGTGACAGGCCCTTTAGACAGCTCAGAAAACACCGTTTTCTTCTCGAACGCACACATCCAGCTAAAATCTATACCTCACAGTTGTAGGGCGAAAGTCCGAGAAGAAGTTGATGTCAACCAAACGAAAAGTAAAGCTGAATTAGTACATGTTTTCTGGTACATTTCACCTCACTTTCCTCCCAAATGTTATCACGGTGTACAATCAACATTGCCGTACAGCTGCGGGAGAAAGTTCCGGTCACATACGCTTGGCAAAGCTGAGACGCCAAATTACTATAAATACCATTGCTAAGGGCAAAATGACAGCCCTAGGTGAATGAATGCACTATAAAAGGCTCGCTGCTGCAATATCTCCCAGAAATTCGCAGGAGAATGCATCGAAAATCGGCAATTTTAAAATCAACTGTACGGCTGCGGGAGATTTTTGACTGTACGGTGCGGGAGCGCTTGCTCCGAAATAATTCGAATTGCTTTTTGCTTTTTGGATGTCTCAGGACATAAATCTCTTGAGAATGGCCTCCGGCCCTAATTAGGGTCATAATTGGACCTAATCTGTCATACCGGTACTCAGGTATGACGGTGCAATCTTGACGAAGGGCGTGAGCTCTCACGCAACGAACTTGATAAAATCTTGTTCCTCATGATCGCCAGGGCCATCAGAAAATCACTTTGTTTCGCAGCTTCCCTCTCCACGTCATGTTCGCCGGCANAGCTAGTTCTCAGTACGTTCTTGAAAATTTTGCCGAACGGGCTCAAACTGTGTGGGAACGGAGTGGACGTAGTGGCAACGTTTTACAGTCTTTTTACGAACTTCGTGGATGGGAAGGGTGCTCCAGTACATCGAAGCATTATTTGGCCAAGGGTACACGTTCTAGCCCGTTTTACGATTTTTTTATGACGGGGCAGGACGTTTTGAGAACGACTTCAGTGTGACAGGCCCTTTAGACAGCTCAGGAGGTGTCTTATATTTGAGTGCCAAGTTGAGCATGATGCATTAGATAACTAGCATATTGAATTCCACTTATGCATGACACTTTAGGTAAGTGTGTTATAGAATATGACTTGAGCATGATGCTTAGGTTAGGTAGGAATATAAGTATCATACTTTGACTTAAGTACGTTTATGAATACGGACCCTGGCGCGCATACTAGTATACTCTGCAAACAATAGAGGGCGCCTCAAAGACCAGTCCAAACAGTGCGTATACTTATGAGTCAACTTTCGATTGGAGTTTGTTGCTAAAACACCGTTTTCTTCTCGAACGCACACTTCCAGCTAAAATCTATACCTCACAGTTGTAGGGCGAACGTCCGAGAAGAAGTTGATGTCAACCAAACGAAAAGTAAAGCTGAATTAGTACATGTTTTCTGGTACATTTCACCTCACTTTCCTCCCAAATGTTATACGGCTGTATTAAACGCAATGCCGTATTCAAATGCAGTGCTCCGTTCTGATCTGTGACGAATCAAGCAAGATGCATACGTAATTATGGCTTAAGTGGTGTTATAAGTTTTGTAATCAACTTGTGCCATGCGTTTGATAAAAGGATGCATAGAGTGGAGAAAAGGCTACACAAAAGACCTTGTTCTAGATCTTGGGATTGGCACTGGGGGTGCGGTATTGGGCAGAAACGAAGATATGATCCCTCTACAAACCACAACAATTGTCACAGGTAGAAAACCATTTCTCATTGCCGGTGTCAAGAAGATGAATGTCCCCGACATACAGTGTACCTCGTACAATGCCCTGATTGTTCAAAGTTCTGGTTAGGGTTAGTGCTATCATTGTCAATCCGCCCCTTAATCCGTGAAACTATTGTCAGGGTACATCTGTTGCAAGGGTACATTCAACTTCCTTACAATGGGGCTTGGACTCTTTTGATTCATTAATTGCTGACACGTCTGTTTGTGTTGGATACTTCAGATCTACATTTGGGTCTCAGCTCAGTCTTTTCTAGTCTTTTCTAGAGGTTCATATTTTAAAGTTCCAGCCTGACGAAGACCTCGGTTGGGGTCGAAAATTTGCTAAATTCTGGCGATTGACTTGTTGTATATTATCATTTTGTGTGTCAATTTTTGTGCTATTTTGCTTGCTTCACTATTTTAGAACGTGATAGAACGTGAAAACGCCAGTTGAGAACGCAAATTTTGTCCCAGGTTTGAGAACACAACACCATTTATTGTGTTCTGTTTGGCGTTGTGTTGTCAAACCTGGGACAAAACTTGCGTTCTCAGCTGGCGTTTTCACGTTCTAAAATAGTGTTCACATTTTTTGAAACCATTAAAAAGGGGCCTAAATATTGCCAAACAACAAAGATGACCTATTAATTCTAAAGATGAATGTTTTGACGATAAGTGTACATTGTACCATTAGCCAAAATTCCCCACACGACAACTTTACGTACCGGTATCAGGACAGAAGAAATTTCGCGCTCTCTCGCGTCCGGACTTTTTAGAGTGTACTTCGCCGTAGGTCATTGGCCGAGGGGAGACAGATCTTCAAATCAAGTGTGTGACGAAGTCACTCCTCCCTTCCAATTAATTGCTTTATTCGTTGAACAAACACAGCTCGGAATTTTGCCCCGCTGATACAATAGAGAAGGAAATTGATAGCGTGATTTAAATATGTCATGGCTCTGGATGAATACCGAAGGAGGTAACCGAGGGCCACATGCTTTGCTGTATCATACTTAAAGACCTCATGCTCATACATCTTCGGGAAATAAATAGGTTCAAGTGAATAATAAATCCGGTTCGGCAATGTGAGAATGATGAAGGCGATGCTTACGACGACTAACATCGTGGTAACACTTCCAAGATTAGAATCTTTCTTGGCCTTCTCGTCCAACATGGCTCGCCTTTTTCTTTTGTTGATAACGAGTGCTGACACTATGAAGATGTTGCAAACTGTGATACCAATAAAGGGTATAGCGGCGTACATTACAAGAATTATAATGGCCCACTCGTTGAAGAAAAATACAACATAATATGGGAAATGGTCAGAGGAAACACCACAAACACCATAATCTGGATAAATTTGGAAGTATATAAGGTGGTGAGAATTCAATGAAAATATTAAAAGGAACAAACCAGCCAGAACGATACATACGAACCTCTTTGAGAAAATAAATCTGGCTTTTAAAGGAAACAACACACATATCAACCTCTCCAATGTGAGCATGAAGACGCACCATGATGAGAACATGAATGTGACGTCTATCAGAAAAACACTGGTTTTACACAGGAAATTTGATTGCATCCTTATCTTGATTCCGTAAGCAATTTGAAGAACGAAGTCAAGGCAGCCGACGTAGAGGACGGCTAGATCAGTAACAGAGAGAGCCATCAGGAGGATACGGGTGGAGATGTTACCCATGTTTCTACTGGATACCACCAACATCGTCAGGAAATTAAAAATTGTACCAAGTGCAATTATTAAAGGGCCAATGTACGCCGCAATAAACCATGCTACATTGGCTTCCCAAATGTTATGTGGTAGCAGTCGTCTTACAGAATAGAGACTTATTTCTGCAGTCATATTCGCCGTTACGAGATTGGCCATAATTGTTCGAGGGAAACATATCAGAAAGTCCCCAGTGTATCAGTCGCACCTATTTCACCAGCGAGTGGTGTTCTAATAATAGCACTCGCTCAGCTATAAACGCTGTTCAGAATTTCTAGGCCATCCATCCTGGTCGTGTTGGCTACCTGCACTATGATAAACAAGGATTCTGAGTTTGTTTTGAATGCAACCTAACTTATGGTTAGGTATATATTTATTATAAGAATATAAAATAAAATACATGTATTCTGGTTACTTTTTATGCCCCCGACTTCCGAAAAAGTCGGGGGCATTATGTCGTGGCGCGTGCGTCGGTGTCGGTGTCGTCGTCGGTGTCGGTGTCGGTGTCGGTGTCGTCGTCGGTGTCGGTGTCCGTTAACATTTGGTTTCCGTCAATTAGCTTGAGAACGCTTTGACCGATCAACCTGAATTTTTTTGTGAGGGTTGGTCTCTATGAGGGGACGGTTCCTTTCGATGACCAGCTCCGCCGCCCATCCAAGATGGCGGCTATGGTCGCCAGCGTGAAATCTGTTTCCGTCGATTAACTTCAGAACGCTTTGACCGATCAACCTGAATTTTTTTGTGAGGGTTGGTCTCTATGAGGGGACGGTTCCTTTCGATGACCAGCTCCGCCGCCCATCCAAGATGGCGGCTATGGTGGCCAGCGTGAAATCGGTTTCCGTCGATTAACTTGAGAATGCTTTGCGCAGTCAACCTAAATTTTTTGTGAGGGTTGGTCTCTATAAGGGGACGGTTCCTTTCGACGACCAGGCAGCTCCGCCGCCCATCCAAGATGGCGGCTATGGTGGCCATCTTGAAATTGGCTTCCGTTGATTAACTTGAGAACGCTTTGCACAATCACCCTGAATTTTTTTGTGACAGTTTGCTTCTATGAGGGGAAGGTTCCTTTCGATGACCAGCTCTGGCGCCCATCCAAGATGGCGGCTATGGTGGCCATCTTGAAATCGAGTTTCCATCAATTAATTTCAGATTGCTTCGCCCACAAACAACATACCAGTCGGGGGCATATGCCACGCTCTGCGTTGCTCTTGTTCTCACATGTCCTTATGTTGTGGCCATTTCCACCACACCCACTGCATGTCATGAGCTGAAGTTTCCTCTTGCACTTTGGGGCAAGGATGTCAATTCGGTTGCGTTTCTCGATTACTTGCTTAAAAGCTTCCATTCCCTTGTGGTTTGAACCCCGAAAAAACCATTTAGTTACACGGTCATTGAGCTTTTCAAGTCCTTGCTGGGAAAACAAGTTAATGTCACCATGTAATTTTATTGACTCAGGCAAGTGATTGGCCAAAACATGCATGTATGGCGTCACGTTCTTACACTGGTAAACAGAAGAATAAAGATTTACCCAGTCGCGAACAGTTTTGTCAAATGAAACTAAATCTAGACCTTTGGTTGAAAATTCAGAAACATTTTTCATAATACCTTTGAAACCTTCCCACAGGCTTTCAATCTCTTGCAACTTTGGATGATCAGGGATGGAGTTCTTCAAGTTTATCTGGCCCTGAATTTTCAAGTGCTCTGGACCTGTGAAATCTCTATGTTCAAAGGGGCTGGAAGGTGAAGAATCAAAAAGTCCAGTTCTGCGCCTGTAAGAGGGGATATGAGTAATGGTTGGAATGTCCATAACAAAAATGTACCCCATGATGTATCATCCCTGCAAGTTTGAAGTCTGTATGACTTACGGGCGCAGAACTGGACTTTTTGATTTTTCACCTTCCAGCCCCTTTACCATCTTTGTTTACATAAAAAATGAAATCTGTCAGGCCGATGTCATGGATAAAGTCTTCAAATTTCTTGATGTTTTTGCATTTATCTCTGTGATATTTTGATGCTGCCTTCTCGATGTTGTCCATCTTTCGCAACTCTGCTAAGAGTCGGCCGATCAACTGATCGGATATCCTCAGATATAGATGCAGAACATCGGGTACAATATTAAACAGTGGGATGAAGTCAAATATGGGAGGGTTAGAACAATTAAACCTGGAACCAGATTTCATCATCGACATTGCTTTTATCTCATCAACAGTGCGGGCACCAAACAGAGGATCAGTCATTGACCAGATCTTTTTCATGTCATGCCTTTGATCTGATGGACATTTACACCAAATGCAGTTGAACTTGCACTGATTTGAATCGATGCCACACACAATGTTTAGAAATTTTAAATCACCACCAAGGAAGAAATTTAGCGAATACTGAGTCCCTTTTACCTCAATGGTATCGATACTTCTCAGTTCAGCCAATATGTCAGACAATGCCAGTTTCAGATCATGATAGGATTCGCTACATTTAAAAATTCCAAGTATAAAATTACCTTCAGCAGCTTTGCATGCGTGATGACCAATCACAGTGAAGGACACATTTGTCACATGAATCCTTTTGCCCACTTTGGTTCCATCCCCACTGATTTTGATTTTTACGGTATTCCCGAATTCTGGGAGAACCTGGTCACCCAAGGAGTAAAACTTTTTGCAAGAACGACTGCTGTACGCCAAGTATTGGTGTAGGGGCGCAACGTATTTGAAATCTGGAATTCATTTCTTTGATCATCTGATATAGCCGATGAGCGCGGGGTAATCCGTTGCTGCACATGGCCATTTCATGAAAAGCTTGATGCGAAATACCAAATGAGTCCTTAATGTAAAGGAGCATTGTTACTTCCTCCACAGTTTCATCATCAATGTTGCTTTCCTGTGCGGGTAAGGACTTTCCAAAGGGGCTCGGACAAAGAACAGTTTCCTCAACATCACCATGCTTGCTTCTAACTGTGACTTTTGTTGCCTCATAACCAAAACACTCAAGAAAGGACAGTGCATTTTTGCAGGTGTTTTTTCTTTCCTGTGCATTTCTGTGCCTTTGCGATTTTGAAAGCGCAGATGGGCTGCGACGCCTCCTCCCACTCAACCCAAGACTTTTGATAGTCAGCTTATTTTTTAGGCGTTTGATTACTTTTTTGAGCTTTTTGTTTGTTTGAGCATGGTTTCTAGAGTTTTTCACGAGTTTTTCCAAACTTTTCCTTTTGTATTTCTCGTCTTGGAGATCTTCCTGCAGTTTTCTTTTCATGGGTGTGGGCGATTTAAACAAGACCTTCATGATATAATCTGTCACTTTCCATTTTTCAAGGAGTTTTGCACCCTGTTTACCCCCCTTTCTGTAACTGGCTTTTAGTTGGGTGGCCATACTCTGCATTTTTCTGAAAGTGTTTTGATCGGAGGAGGCATTTCAACCTTAGAAACATCAACTTTGTGCTTGGTGCACACTTTATGGATAACACTGATGGCATCTTGAGGATAATTTCCATATCTCACATCAACAATTTCGTGAATGAACAATGTATTGACAGGAATTTGGTAGCTATGAAATTCATGTGCTCCATTTTCTGTTGGGGAACCAGTAACACTGAAAACAAGACAGATCAAGTAACCCGTGATTATCAACCCCGCCATTGCCTTAGATTGCAAGATGATGTATTCTGAAAATGCGTAGATCTACTTTCTGAAATGTCTAATTTGCAAAACACAGTTTCTGAAATCTATAGCCTACTTTTCAGTGATTTTTGGAATGTCTTCCTTGGTGCCAGAGTCATAAACAAACTGAAAAACGAATATATATCCACGATGGAGAGTGAAGGGTTTCAGTTCCTTATCAAAGCTAGTCAACGCCCGCCTCTCGTAGAAACGGTAACGGACTGTCTCAGGTCTCACGAAGTTGATATCCCCAGCCTGATTCACGATGTTGTACCACCAATCAGGGCCTAGGTGGTCACACAGATCCTGCACCGAATTAATTCTGTATTCCTTCCCAGGCTCCTGAATGAAGTCCCGAACAGTTTCAAGTTGACAGGGTATTGATAGTTTCACCGCAGAATCAGTTTTCCTGGGATCCCTAAGGTTCTCCTTTATCTGGATTGCCAGCTGACTAAAAAACAAGGTTTTAGCATCTGACTGAGTCGAAGATGGAGGCCTGACCACTACCTCCCTTTCAGCTTTCCACTCGTTGTATTTGTTAGACCAACCGATGTAGTGTACCAGAACTTGCTTTTCGTTGCCCAAAAGTCGTTCCTTGAGGATGCTAATATCAAAATACGATCGTGTTGACCACTTCTCTTTTTTCTTACTCGAGCAGATGAAGGGAATATGATCAAAATTGTATGTGACGGGCTTTCGGTTACGCACAACAGGAGGCATACCTGAAGGAAAAAGAAGGCCTAGTAACTGATGTGTGGAAATTATTGAAAAGATTCTTTTCACCTGCATATTCGTTTAGTATCACATTGCTATTCATGTCCAACCCCCGCCACGCCCTAGACCTTACCGCCCATCTAGGCCTACACTAGGTCATGGGGTGCATTTAAAATATAATGATACTTTTTTAGCTTACGAGCAAACTCCTAAAAACAACCCATCCCGATCACATATAATGCAAACACACACAGATCTTGGCATCCATTCCACTCCCCCAGACCCCCCCCCCTCGCGACACCCCTTTAGCCTTTTTGTCTGAACCGATGTAGGCCTACATGTACACCTGGTAAAGATGATGCAAATACATGCACAAAAACAAAAAAGAAACCAGAAAATTGCCAGAAATTCGACGTTTGTGATTGTACTTACTCTAACAGTCTTCACATGCGTATATTCCGAACAGAGTATGGCGTCAGTCTGATGTGAGACCCGGAAACTTCAACTCAAAGAGTACGTGGCAAAAATTCATCCAAAGTTCAAGATATTTTGGTCACTGACATATTATACTGCCTAGAAACAGATGTGGTCAAGTAAAATTAGTTACGGCCACTTGGAATGTAACCAAACACTCTTTGAAGACAGACTGATGTGTGGAAACAGTTGTCAATTTGTCATCTACTGTACATTTCTGGGGGTGGTCGGAATTGTTCAACTTGAAAAGTACGTGGATAAAATTGTCCTATTTGACATCTGTTTTCACTAAACACGAAGAGAATAAGATGCTGCATCATGTTCTGAATGGTGCAGAATGATCACTTTAACCCTTTAGATGTTATGGCTGGTTAAAGATAGAAAACCAGGGTTTTCTTGTAGCAAATGCACTACCTGTTTGTACAGCAGTTGCGCTGTTCTGTTTGCATGGCCTAAATGCATACCGACTTTCTGATATGTATACAAAGTGTAGTCCTACAATATAACCATAGTCAAAACTGCCTTTACAAATACGATCCCTCTTCGACTTTACGAAGTGATGAGCAATAGAAAGTTTCCGCCGGGGTCTCTGCATAGGGTCTTTCCAGGCAGGAGATAAGACAGAATAGTTAGGCCTAATTTGATGGGCTCCTCGGAATGAAAAGCTCCTAAGCGGCTCACAAAATACCATGATTGGATCCAGTGTGGAATCGATACTATCGAGCGATTTTCTGCTTTCAAAATGTTGACAAGCAAAAAGCAAAAAAATACACCAAAGTCGTCCGCTCTCGCCTAATAACCCGAGGACAATATTACTCGTCTTCTCGATAATGTTTCTGAGTCAATTACAGCCTGCTTCAGGGCTGTTGATTAGGCCTACTGTCCTAAATACTTACGCAATACTGTGTACATCAAAAGTACAAACCGATGATGAAGATGAAACATGTAGACCGAACACTGTCCTAACAAGATGACATTGTAAATGTCGTATGGTTCCCGATGTACAGGTACTTCTTCCGGTACATGAACGGTACACTGACAAAGATCAAGATATCGAAAGAGAACAGATACATTGATCATGTTGATGGCGATCAGGATACATTTATTTATTTATTTATTTATTCGAAACATGGGTGCCATCGCGTAAAACATTAAGGCTACCTTAGCAGAATACAAGAAAGGAGGGGTGCCGGTGCAAATGCTCCAAAACATAAATACAACACAAAAGCAAATAAAGGAGACGCTGCTATAACAGGATGTCGCATTGGAACACAGACAGTGAGCCAATGCGATGTCCAGAAATAATAAGACTGCACATACAGCAGTTATGAATTAAATAAACTGAACGAAAAGTCACCGTTGAAAGCGGTTGGTACTGGTACTTCTTCCGGTACATGAACGGTACACTGACAAAGATCAAGATATCGAAAGAGAACAGATACATTGATCATGTTCATGGCGATCAGGATACATTTATTTATTTATTTATTTATTCGAAACATGGGTGCCATCGCGTAAAACATTAAGGCTACCTTAGCAGAATACAAGAAAGGAGGGGTGCCGGTGCAAATGCTCCAAAACATAAATACAACACAAAAGCAAATAAAGGAGACGCTGCTATAACAGGACGTCGCATTGGAACACAGACAGTGAGACAATGCGATGTCCAGAAATAATAAGACTGCACATACAGCAGTTATGAATTAAATAAACTGAACGAAAAGTCACCGTTGAAAGCGGTTGGTACTGGCAATAAATTGCTGAACGGCTGTAAACACATACTGTGCACTACCCGACGAGGGTAGTGAACGCAACCCTCGTCAAAATGGTGGACGGCGGGCTGCCCGCTTCGGTAGTATTTTGGCTTCGTGTGCCTTTGCCATGCCTTGATTTTTCGCACAGTTGTAGCCTAAAACATGAAGAATATGACCCAATAGGCCTGGTTCCTTAAAATGGTTCGTGTGCCGAGTAATTTGCCCTGAATGATCGCTGTCGGGACGAGGGTAGTGTAAAGCGGTTCGTTCATAACGCAGAGGGTAACGTGAAAAATGACGAGGGTATCTTCTTTTGGATATACAGGCCATCTCAGTGTGGTTACAGTGTACGAATCGTTTTGGAAATCACTTACTCCGTGGATGTTGTAGCTCCCATGATTCAAATAAGTCATGAATCACTTGAGAGTGAACATTTTGAATCTGTAGCCGGTAGGGCACTATCACTGGGCGAAAAAAGTCCTGTCCGGATCAGTGTGACACCCCAATCCGCACCCGTGTCTACACCCCAATACGCATCTGAGTGGTACCTCTACCCTGATCCGGGTAGGTAGGTCCTTCCGCACCGTGTTGGCCTGCTGCCCTGTGTGTAACGCCTCGTCTTGCCAATTGGTCAATTATCCCGTCTTGTGTGAGGCCTAATCTGGATTATGACACCTGAGACAATGGTATGTTTGCGTTGTCTCCAATAAGTGAATATGGCTAAAGCTCACAGAGAGTGTAAATATTCCTTCTACCATTCAACCTCTAGATTGACTATGAAGTGTGTGTATACGGTACATGTACATGTAAATGTCTTCATGGGTGAATTTAGAATTATCACACTGAGCAGATAAGGACATTAAAATACCGGCAGCCCTACAGATCTGCCGTTGCTACATGTATTGTATAGACGCCACGCAACATCATCAGACGTCGTTTATATCATACTAGAACATAAAAGTATTACTGTATCTCTTCTCAAGATTATTGTCTCTTCTCAAACTTCTCCTATCACACCAAAGGCCAAATTAGATCCAATCTTCCAACCACACCACGACGGAAAAAGAAAGGCGAGGTGGGAAAGGGAATTAATGCACATTAGGCCTGCATGTATTGAATATCTGCTTGGCATGTTGCACAACCGCAGAGCCAAGAAGAGGTACGGCCGTGATCCAGCACGACAAAGCAAAGTTTTGTCCGTGGCTGTGCGGTAGTATGTCGGTACCATAATGTCTCTGGGTGTTTTTTGCTTTTCATTCAAGGGGATTTCAATTTGAGTCTTAAGAAAACCTACTGATTCTTGTTAGAAATCTGAGGAATGCTATTGTGAAGTGCTCCATGCATCTCAATTTTTGATCGCTGATGTGGCTAACGAACTATCTACTCCTGAATGGACTCCAAAGTTTTTAGTATGCTGAAGGTTGATTCATCCACCCCAGCCGAGAGTTATTATTAAGAATAATTAATAATCGTTTAATGACACCAATGATTCTATTCTAATTCAGTGTTCTGTTACTCCGATATTGTTTTGCCGAGTTATCCGTGGTCTTTGTATTTAGTTGTACCGTGGATTTTTGAGAACGTAGAGGTGTTACCACGCTTCACCAGTTCACACCTTAGACTCTGTATCCTATACTTTAGTGTACATGTACACAGCAATACCCAGCAGCAGCATACACTAAAAGGCATGTCATGTTTTCCGTTTGGAGCGAGTGTCAGAAAAATTCCTCCAAGTATACACC
>NMRB01002188.1:89742-111952 GCA_002633025.1 Notospermus geniculatus | reverse complement strand
TTCAACCGCCTGACACAATGCACACTTCACTGCCGTACACGACGCAGACCAGTACAGCGCTTGCAACAGGCGGTGGCATATCGTTACGTCAACAATACTTGTGCATCTCCAAAAACACCCAAATATCTTTAAATCCAACATCGCTTTCTCGACAGTATGAGTCACTATCTACATCTTTCCCAATTATCTATTGATGGACAGCCATAACAACGAGCAACTTCATCCCCTTGGTACCAAACGAACGCCTATGAGCTACAAACCCGAAAATCACCTACACTATAAAAATATCAGCAGCGATCCATAAAGGCCTTCGTCGTGTAGTGCCGCCTGTCGGCGGGTTCCGGGATCATTGCGTCCAGCATCTGAATTCAGCAAAAACATATCAGACTAAGGAGTGCCTATCTAGGACTGACTTCAAATACTTTTGATATAGATATTGGAATACCGAACTGACAAATGTTGCTGAATTCCCTCTGTTCGAATATTAATTCACACCACTGTACATGGTACAAGTACATGTACATCTAAATACATCTCGTTTACATATGTTCAGTGACAGTACAACTCCGATCGGAATCTTTGATAGTTCACAAATCTATGGTTATCAACTTACTTGCAACCAGCACTGAGCTTTTCAGTCTCACAGTCGTACATGAAGTAATAGTACAAACGTCCGTTAGTCGTGTTTTCCTCTCTCTCAAGTTCTACTTTATAAGAGGTCGCGGTACCGCTTTTTGCAGCGTATAACGAATAGAAAATATCTTCTTGCTTCTTCGTACTTGAGAAAAAGTTGATGATCTTACCTTTTGCAGTAGTGTGCTCAAACGGCAAAGTTATCACTGGCAGCATGCAGCTTGGCTTCGATAAACGTGGTGTATCTCGCTTGCCTTTTTTAGGACAATAATAAAGGACGTACGTCTTGTATTCACCATTTTCTAACTTACCTGTAATTGGCTAAATTTTAGATCGCCTAAGATAAACGCTACCATGGACTTTATTGATCATTGCCCCTTCCAAACACTGAATAAAGTGTGACGTTTTTAACCGTTTGCGTCTGTCGCACCGCAGAAGGCTGCTTGAAGGAAGGGGGGGGGGGAGTCTGAGGCACGAAAAGCACCAAAGGTGAACTCCGGAGGGAGATCGGGCGGTCTTTAGAAAATTTTGGAATCTCGATGCTCTGCGGTGCGATTTCCGCACTGTTCTTAACAGCAATAAAGCCCTGTTTCCACTAGACAGGTTTTCGCTGCGGTTTTGCGGGGGTATTCGAAAACCCTGGATACTGGAGACTGGAGAGTGGAAAATGGAGAGCGTCGTTGTTCTCCGCCACCTGGATTCATATACAACATGGGGACGAGCCTACCTTAACAACAGGGTTTTCGAATCAATCAGGACGCAATGTTCTCTCTCAATTTGACATCCAATCTCCCTATGGCACAGCTAGAAGCCCTATGCCTGTTTCTGATGAATCCCACATTACATTAATCATTTCTTCATGGCTCGTCCAACTTCTGGTCTGCCCAGCCCTGTCTGCAAAATGTGCCAGAAAGCCAAGCTTTTTCCACTGAAGCCCAATTAAAATCTCCACAAGGTCGCCTCGGTTTTCCTCACGCCCTTAATTGGTAACGGTACTGGACGAACTGCATTTTAGTCTGTACAATTCTGTTTCTATATAGTTTTATGTGAAAAAGTCTGGGCCACACTGTAGGCACCTTATTTTAATTTCAATTTATTTTTCCAACAAGTACAAAATGCACCTTTGGTGTGGAGAAATCTTTTACAAACAATGAACACCAGGGCCCAAAAAGACAAGTGATCAGGACAGCACTGCCTTCTGTACTCCACTTCTGGAGTTATACCTGTTACTGAAATATCCTAGACGATGCTATGTTGATCCAGGTGGCGGAGAACAATGACGCTCTCTATTGTCCACTCTCCAGTCTCCAGTATCCAGGGTTTTCGAATACCCGTTTTGCGGCGCCTGGGCGGTATTCACAGACATTGGGACAATAAACGCGCCATGTATTGTTAAACGATCCTAGGATTAGTGGGTCGTATTCATAAAGCAGTTCTATCTTTAGAACCGTCTTAGGCCGGTTCCAAGTATCGTCAACCACTGTACTTGGAACCGGCCTAAAACGGTTCTAACCATAGAACCGCTTTATGAATACGACCCTGTGAAATCGCAAAACGCAATGCGGGAAACCGGTCTAGTGGAAACTGGGCTTTAGACTGAAGAATACTTTTCTACGCATTTTGCGAACCAACGATCGTTGAATGCACATGCAGGCCGGAATTCGTCTAGCAGAACATTTCAAAAACGAGATATCCTGAGATACGATTTCTGGCCAATCCTGACGTAAAATGGCTGCCGCCGAAGGGATCTGGGTGTTCTCATGATGTTCTAAGGTGCGATTTCTGGCCAATCCTGACGGAAAATCGCGGCTGGATCTGCGCCGGGAATGTCAACCATGGGAAATTGGTCAACTACATGGGGAAGGACTAAGAAGAAATGCAGTTCATTAGTCGAAAAAGAAGATGCAACGAGTTGTTACGCAGTCGTACTATCGGTAATTCCTTTCTTTCAGCAGTTTCAAATACGACTGACTGGCGGACTCAATTAGGCGCTTTTCGACAATCGTAGGCACAACCCATTCAGACGTTTCTACTTCCAGGCACTTCCAACAAATGCGGTGGAAAACGTACACTTAGCGATAGAAACGCTGATAGATGTTACACCTGTATGCTCGAACTCAAAACAACAGTCAAGTGAACTGCTCTGTGTTACCAAAAATATTGGTTCACGTAGTGACCAATATTTTCATACCGGTTTTGCCCGATTCACTCTTCGATCGCGTGGTTATTCACATCACCATAACCAGGGCTTCGCACTCACGCAGGAAACTTCCATTGTGAGGCTGAAGATTGGAAGCCAATAAAATCGGATAACCTTCGATAAAGATGAACTTCTAGGGGTCGTATTCATAAAGCGGTTCTATCGTTAGAACCGTCTTAGGCCTGCTTTCCATTGGAGCGATTCCGCGCGCGATTTACAAGCGCGGAGGCAAGCGAGACGCCTGCGAGTTTTGTAACCGTTTCCATTCAGGCGTTACGATACAGAAGGTTTGCGCCGAATTGGTACTGCTATCGCGTACATACTGGTCTTTTCAAAAATCAAAACGCGCCGCCTGCTTTCCATTGGAGCGTTTTAGCGCGCGAGTTACACGCGCGGAGGCAAGCGAGACGCGTACGAGTTTTGTGACCTTTTCCATTCACGCGTTATGACACAGGGTGGTTGGCGCCGAATTGGTACTGCTGTCGTGTTCCCCTGACAATCTGCGGCTGCGTACATACTTTCAACATGGCTCAGAAACCATGGGTCATATGAATAAAGACGAGCAAATGCTTTTACTTCATATACAGCATTGCCTAATACATTTGTACTGCAAAATTCAAGTAAAAGCATTTGTTACTCTTTATTCATATGACCCCATGTTCCAGTTGGAAAAAAGTCGATTCGACATTGACTTTTTTCCCGCGCGCGGGCCTTTTACTCGCGAGAAAGCAAAGTCGATCCCTTCGTGCTGATCTCGCGATTGCCAACACGCTTTCATGGAAACAGCCAATGAAAATGGATTGGATCGACTTTTCCGCACAGAATTCCGCACGCGGAAATGCTCCAATGGAAAGCAGGCAGGTGCGAGCAAAAAAAAGGCGATTTGAGATTTACTTTTTTCTCCGCGCGCGGGCCTCTCGCTCCCGAGGAAAGAAAGTCGATCCTCTCGCGCTTGTCTCGCGATTACCGAAACGCGGTCATGGAAACGGCTAAGTGAAAATGTATTGGGTCGACTTTTCGGCACAGAATTCCGCGCACGAAAACGCTCCAATGGAAAGCAGCCCTTAGGCTGGTTCCAAGTGTACTTGTGAAGGGGTATTCGAAAAACCTGGATGACTGGATTTACTGGATTGTGCGTCATTGCTCACCGCCACCTGAACTAGTTCATTAAAGCTGAACTACATGAAGAAAAACAGGAGCTTCCAGCTTTGAAAAAAGACTATCAACGGTGGTAGTTGATAAAGAGAAGGCACTTTCAAAGTACTTTCCAGAACATGAAACACTACCAGCCTATTGGTGGCGCCACAGTATTTACCCTGGTATGTCAATGGAGTAACATCCAGACTGAGATGACGTCCGCAGTTCTAAGGCAGTAGGTTCTTTCCGAACTAGAGTGGAAAGTCAATCACTATTCTATAGTAATCATCTCTTGTTGAAATTTATGGTATCGTTCAAGCAACATTTATGCATTCAAAAACAATACAATGCTCATCTTACGTTCATCAACGTCACTATGTACAATTATATACACGTTGAGGATAATTCTTATTTTATTTCTTCGGCCATAATTATTGTAATTATTTAAATATTCTTTCTACAAATACATACACATCACGCGAGTCATGTACGTATTGTTGCTCATATCCTGTACAGTGCGTTTCTGCGAAAATGTATACATGTATTCAAATAACAAGACTATGGCAAAAGATTGAATACAGTGGTGTTGCTAAACAGAGGCCGGTAGTCTATCATGTTCTGGAGGTACCTTGAAGGGTGTTTGCGGTCCAGGGCCCGTATGCATAAGGGTTCCGTTACATGTAGAAGGAAACGCCGGCTGACAAAGTCTTCAAATGGATTCACGACCTTGAAGCCATTATCAACTGCCGTTTTCGTATAGAGCTCTACCGCATAGGTAGACCTTATTCCAGGTATAACGTAACGTTATAAGAAATACATGGAGTAAACTCTACCTCTCTTATTCTACCTTTATGCATACGGGCCCAGTAGACCACCATACTGCGGCGCTGTGGTGTTTTTGTTCAGGTAGTTCAGCTTTAATGAATTAGTTCAGGCGGCAGTGAGCAATGATGCACAATCCAGTAAATCCAGTCATCCAGGTTTTTCGAATACTCCTTGTGAAGCACACATGGAACCGGCCTAAGACGGTTCTAACGATAGAACCGCTTTATGAATACGACCCTTGCTAGTAGAAGTTAATAAATCAAAAGTAGATATCCATTTGCTGCTTCGGATTTCTTCTGGGCCCATAATATTCCTTAGTTGACCTAAAAATTGCATTATGCCCTGTGCATTCGCGATATCCAATACATGGGAGAATAACACAGGCAGGACGAGCCTATTATTGGAAGGCGTAGGGGTTTCAGGATTGTTAGGTATAAATCAACATCACAAACGAACTGCTGTTTGCGTAAAATGATACATTTTGTGGGAGAAAGGTTACAAAATAAACTAGCCGCTTTTTGAGAGAAAGTATGAATTATTAATGTCGATAGCTCTTATGAAGCGCCTAGTTAGAAATCAGCACGCCTAGCCTGCCTCCCCTGTGAATAATGAGTCGATCATCACCACGTGGGTGAACAAAGCAGGCAGAATGCTATACCGGTCGTCAAGTGTAGGTAATTAATCGCCTCCTGGATGAGCACTGCCTGGATTCTACGTGTAGTGCCATAACTTCTCTGGTGGCAAAGCAATGAACTATCCTTAGGACCATGTCGGGTATTGGAAGTTCAGAATTTCTAATGGTGCCCCATGTCCCTCAATTGCGATATTTTTTTGACACTAATTTCACTACGTGAACCTTAACGCCACCAGGCTTGTCTATTTTTGGTTTTACCCATTACGTTACAGATAATAATAGATTACCGACACCTGGATACGTGGGGAGCTTACACTTCACTTTCACATCGTGAATTCGCCACGTTGAAAACATAGACATAGCATGCTCCCGCGAGGTTGATGCAGGCCCACAGGGACCACGAATTTCGTGGATACATCGTGATTTAATAGTGATGAAAGCTACAAAAATATAATAAAGCATCCACCCAGAAAGAACAGAATTTAATTCTAACAACCGTTACAAAATCGACAGACGAGAAACAGACAAACGGTTTTACCTGTTTGTCTTTTGAGTTTCATGGATGGTCGTGATTTAATAAAGTGATGAAAGATATATCTACCAAAGCGTCCAAGCTACAATCCAGAAGGAACAAAAAATTTCATCTAAACAACGGTCACAAAATCGACAGACGAGAAACAAAAGGTTTTACATGTTTGTCTTTTGTGATGACAACCGCGATCTAGCAGCCTCTTCTTGTACCAGGCCTTGCCTTTGAAATTAAAGCGTCGAATTTGTCGTGCTCAACGTGCTACGGCAGGATGCGGTTGACGACTACATTTAGATTTTTTTGTATCAGATTTTCCATCAGGGCCGAAGCCATAGCATTATTGGCCCTGGTAAGTACGGGAGAGGCCATCTCAAGCTACTCATGTTCCTCACTTGGATGGGGTCTTTTACTTGTCCTTGCAAAGAAACAAGGTACAATGCACCGAGGTTTACTGTCTCATGCGACGGACGTGAAGAGCCGCGAATGAAATCCCATACGTCCCGGGCTGGATTCGAACCCGGGACCTGCCGCTTGCTGAACGGACGTGATAACCACTCACTGTGTACGCCATCACATAATAAGCAGTTCGTACATGTACACTACAGATGGACCCCCCAAAAAACGAGTACACACTTTACCTGACCACAGGAAAACCAGTCCGTATTAAAACTTTGTCAGTGACAGTTCAATTGAACTTAATTCGCCGCAAAATATACATTGTACAAGTACATGTAAATGCAGAAAACATTGGTGCTTTTCAGTTTTTTTGTTTGTTTTTTATTTATTTTTTTGACCTGCAGACTTGTAATTAGCATTGCATACCCAATGAAACGTGTGGCATGGTGTGAAAATAGTATGACAAATATAAAATAAATGATAAAAAGACCAGGGTCTGGAAAAGAGTGTACTTGAATTTTTATCCCACCCGATAAATCAAAGTTCCAAACCTTATCCTTGATGTATATCAGATCGGTCACGTTTTTCGACGTACCAAGCCTCACTTCCCAAAACACCGTACAAATCGTTGAAGACGCAGAATAATCAAAAGATAGGCAACTGCTCTCAAAGCAACAAACGGCAGCACAAAGAAGAACGCTTTGTTTCCTTATATTACGTGACCGCGAGTTGCTCTGACGTGCAGCTTTGCGCAAGTGAAGGACCGTAGACTCGCCCTGACTTCCCTCGACAACAAGGAACGCCGATAACGTCGATATGGCAATCGTTTGTTGCAAATGATGCATTGTAATAGTTCTGGAGATAATCGTAAGATGGCTAATGGCGAATGAGAACACACTTCGGGTGTCTATAATCCGAAGATCGATGACTTCTATAATCCGATGACCTACTATAAAACGATGACCCCACATACTCTAATCCGATGACCCAACTATAAAACGATGACCCCACGAACTATAATCCGATGACCCAACTATAAAACGATGACCCCACGTACTATAATCCGATGACCCTACTATAAAACGATGACCCCACGTACTATAATCCGATGACCCTACTATAAAACGATGACCCCACGTACTATAATTCGATGACCCTACTATAAGACGATGACCCCCCAAGTGCTCCTTGTCCAACTTAATGTAAAGATGATATCACGTCATTCCATGTAAATTGAGGGAGTCCAGAAAAATCATTATTGCTCCTTTTTAATAAAGACAATTTTGGTATTTTGAAAGCCATTTAAACATCACACAAGTGGTCTCTGAGGTGGAAAACTTCATTCTGATTCATCTTGGACCATGAACAAAATTATTCCACTGCACTAATTATTCACAGCTTAATTGGTATTTTGCACAAATAGCTGCTATTGATCCCCTCCCAAGGTTTCAGACACAAAATACTAAACAAATAAACCGTTGGATTAAAACCCTTAAAACTATACCCGCTTATGGTGGGTCTTGGGTCTTCGTTTTACACACACCCTTATGGTATCAATATGCACGACCCAAGTACCTTTCCCAGCAACATCTGTTCTGTGTTTTCTTTACATTTCCACTTACATGACTGACTCCTTGTACTAGTATTTGCTCGTAGGTCTCTAAAAACATCAACCACAGAGTGGATTTTACCATTAATTTTACTACCTTCAGCCTAACTTTACTTTTGTCCAGGTGAAATGTCGGGTCATCGGATTATAGTACATGGGGTCATCGTTTTATAGTTGGGTCATCGGATTATAGTACGTGGGGTCATCGTTTTATAGTTGGGTCATCGGATTATGTACGTGGGGTCATCGTTTTATAGTTGGGTCATCGGATTATGTACGTGGGGTCATCGTTTTATAGTTGGGTCATCGGATTATAATACGTGGGGTCATCGTTTTATAGTAGGTCATCGGATTATAGTACGTGGGGTCATCGTTTTATAGTTGGGTCATTGGACTATAGTACGCGGGGTCATCGTTTTATAGTAGGTCATCGGATTATAGAAGTCATCGATCTTCGATCTTCGGATTATAGACACCCACACACTTCCAATGAAAACTTCCAATTTACGTACATGTTACTATTTCTATGAGGTGGATACGGTATTTTTTGTGATCGCAAAGTATTTGGACTAGTCCTACGCAAAGTATTTGGACTAGTCCTACTGGACTCTGTCTTCAAAATAACAGACGTGTTGTTCCGTTAAAACCATCATCCGCGAACAGCAATGATGCTAGACAAACTCTGCATGATTTCCGTGAAGGCCCAAAGTTGTTTTCTTGAGGGGTTCAAAGAATGCACATCAGATTAGTAGACTTGTTATAAGCGTTAAATATGAAGACGCGCTTTAAAAATTCTCGTAAATTGTAATCGCTGTGTGGAGCCGACAAAGGATCGCAATTTACGAGATAATTATTGGCGCTTCCACAACTTTTCGATGATTTCCGACGGAACCAGCAGGGTACATGTATGATTGATTTCTGGTGCTTACTGGAAAAAACGCAACGCAACGCAATGGGAGTCATCACTGTTTCCAAATGGCTAGCTGGTTTGTTCTGTTGACGTAAGGTGGAGAAATTTGAATGCTGCAATTGAGACGACGAATTGGGTTGATACACACTGAATGGTCCCTTGTCGGAAGTATTGATCCACGACTCGCGGATGCAACATGTGCTTTATTTGTGTATCACAGCTCCGGCAAATGGGAACGAAGTTGATTGCGTTGCGTCTTTTCATTTGTTTGCTTTTTCCCAGTAAGCCGTTCTGTTCACGTTTCGATGCTGATTAGGCTTCCGACGTTCAGTTGATCTATTGACACAGCAAGCATAAAGGAATCTGTTGTTGATCAAACCAAGAAAATGCGCCATATTAGGTATATCAAACAATCCTCTATTCTCTTCCCCTCCAAAGAGATCGTCATCCATAATCGTCCACCACCGAGCTCTTCGTCAAAAAGTGTGTCGAGTGTAAAATTCATTAAATCAGAGTGCATACGGTTGGGATAAACATTATTCAGCTGAATTCTACACCAAACGATGAACCGAATGACTATAGAACACTTTACGTGGTTGCATTTATTGACAAATCGATCGATATCATTATTGTTTCTGGTATCTTTAGAAATGACATCAATGCATTTTCTTTATTCGCCTTACTGTCCTTTCTTTTGAAATCAATAAACATTGAGGTAGTACATGTAGCGGTGATCTGGCTATGGCTGTGCAAAAGTCGTTGCATTACAGGGGCCACGACTGTTTGAAGTGGAAATTATTCTCAATGTTAATGAGCTGTGATGTCACCAAGCGGCAACAACTGGTAATAACCATTCCGTCAAACGCTAGGCCCTTCTTCTTTATCCTTATTTAGAACGACCTTACAATAGGCCGTAAATCCATGTGTACGCCCATATCAAGGTTTCATGCCATTTTTTGACAGTAAAAGGCTATCTTTAAAAATCATTTTGTAACTTTGTACTTGATCTCTCACTAAGCTAATGTCGATTGCTTAATGAAGAATCTCTTTGCCCGCATTTCTATTTAACGGCCCGCGTTTCGAGTAGGCCTACAATAGGGAGTTTTCGCAAATCCCCCGAAACGCCAACGCGAACGCCAAACCCATTGTTCGATGTCACGAAGAGACCACCACACAAAAGGATAGACGTTCGCGTTGGCGTTTCGGGGGCTTTGCGAAAACTCACTAATGGAATACAATACAACGTACCTCCCATTCAAACAAATTATAAAAGGCGAACAATGCCAAAAGAGGAATGAATTTCTATTGAAAACAGGTTTAAAGTCAAAATCATCGTTTATTCTCCATGAATCAAGAAAATGACTCTGTAACTTATTAGCGTCACTTCTTACCTAATCAAGGTTGAATCTGCGGGGAGAATACTTGTTTGTGTACTTCTAGCTTAGTGCTCGCAGTTTTTGACCGCAAACCGCAAACTAACCACAACGTGTGCCATATATGGCCATCAATGCTTACGAGATAGACATGTACACGAAGCACTAGCTTCAAACAGTCGTGGGGCGGATCCGCAATTTCGGAAAAGAGGTGATCCACTTTTCTGAAAACATTGAAATCATCTGCGGTGAATTTTTTTTTACAAACAAGCAACATCATGGACAAAAAAGACCTATGATCAGCACAGCACTGCCTTCTGTACACCACTTCTGTAGTTATACGTGTTATTGAAATATCCTAGATGCAATGTTGATCCAGGTGGCGGAGAACATTGACGCTCTCCATTGTCCACTCTGCAGTATCCAGGGTTTTCGAATACCCGAATCGCGGCGATGATTTGCGTTTATCAAATTCAATACAGTGGGGCTTTAAATCACTCTCCCGTCACCTGGTGCCATTACAGTTGATTCTTCTTTCTTTCTTGATTTTCGTACCGTTCCCATCGAGACCAGTTCGTGTGTTCATTCGACACGAGGAAAGTAGCGTCTCCAAGTACCCGAACCAGTCCGAGACTGCAGTGTGAACACGCCTCGCGCCAGTTCGGCTGGATCCGGTTAGGATTTCATTCATTGTTACAACAGAATGCGCTCATACCTCGCACCAATCTGTTACGCCGTGCTCACAGAATTCTGGGTAATCAAGATGGCGTCGGGTGATTCACAGCAAACTACTTTCTTGGCTGATGATGTGATCCCTCGATCCCTGTAGTTTCTAGGATCAAATTACCTATAAACCTCACTTATTATGAGTTGTTACTTGCTATTCAATTATTCACAAAAAATCTGTAAATATTTTTGCAATAAACAAAAAATATTAAGCCAGTATCTTGGACTTATTTTATTCCTACGCTGTAATGAGGTCGCGGACGTACACGTCGGCCAAATCTGGCGACGTGATGCGTTCCACGGCTACACAGGTCTGTGCAAAAGCAGTCTCACGCAAGCAGTCTCGCGCAGCCTGTGTGTGTACACAATGGGATTTCATTACGATAAAAGCCATCGAGACAGGTCGCAGACTGGTTTGAAGCCGGTGTAAAGTTTTTGGGTGTTTCCGTGTGTCAGTGTTCCCCCTATTGTTCTGGAAACACTGGCAGATAGATCGACACGTTTCTCTGTGATTCCTCCATTGTCGAGTCGCGGCTTATTCCGTCAGACAATAGGGAGTTTTCGCAAAGCCCCCGAAACGCCAACGCGAACGCCAAACCCATTGTTCGATGCCACGAAGAGAGCACCGTCCGAACAAAGGGACAGACGTTCGCGTTGGCGTTGCGGGGGCTTTGCGAAAACTCTATAATAGCAGGGGAACACTCGCAGATGGGGAATGCTGAAAAGCATATTGCTAGTCTTTATTCAATGAGAAAAAAAGTGACGCGAGCGCCACCTGTTGTCTTCGTCTCGCAACGTCTTTTCGTGGTGTATGCTGTCTTCGTTTCGTCTCGTAGATTGTTTGTGCTCAACAACATAAACATTTTCTCCATGCAAGACATGTTATGATGTGTTAAAGATATATTCTTTATGCAAAACAATTTCTTCGTCTTACAGAAAAAGTGTCTCCTGCATGGTTGTTTGTTCTCGTTTCGCAACATAAACATTTTCTACATGGTAGTTTGTTCTCGTTTCGCAACCTCTCTGTTCTCGTTTCGACGTCCCTTTTTTGCACTGATAACCGCCCATACATGGTGGAAGCGTGTGCATTTAGTGAAGTTACACGCGTCGAAGTCTTAATCGCGCGATGATCACCCTTTTTGAATACGGCCCATAATCTTTATTCTACATGAATAATTGCACTCACCGAGTTGTGAAATCCGCTCTTCGGAAAATACTCGAGCATGCGCCCTCTGAAGGCAACGTCATTCGGAAAACGCCGAACCAGGCAACGCGTTGCATCAATTACAACCGTATTGTCAGGGAGCAGCAGCAGCAGCAGCAGAAGAAGCAGCAGCAGCAGCACAGGCAACTTGTGAAGATGTCTCTTCAGCAAAAAATCTCTTAGCATTTCCCCTGAACATCCATCTTGTCGTGGCCTGATGTTGAAGCTGTGGAGACTCGGCAAACCACCGGTCCGCAACGGAGGCCTTGTCCTTTACCCGAACGATTACACCAGCATCCACCACGGTGTCCTTTTACTCGAGCGATCACTCCACCATCCATCACGGTGCCACCAGAAACTACACAATGACAAAAACTGCACAACTGCAGTGATGAGTTTGATGTAACCACCACCTTTTCTGCAGTGTTCTTTGATGTTGAAGATGTTGTTGGGCCCAAGATGTCCCAATCGGATGGAAGTTATGGTGTCCTGTTAGTAGCAGGAACACCACCCTGTCTGCTGCCGGCTTCTGGAAAAGAAAACATGTCGTAAGACACTGAAGCGTAATTTTGCTCGGCCTACATTCTGCCTATCTTTCTACCAATTCTTCCACAGGTCTACTCACCTAGTTTGAAATTGACTCGTGAAAAAAGGCAAAAATGTTCCCTCTTCAGGCTCTGTCAATCGGAAAACGCCGAAGCAGGTGCGCGACGTTTGTGAATTTGCTGCTCACATATGCCCTACTGTACGTGAATATTTGTAAAGCTTTGGAAACCACCTTTGCCTTATTTATATTGAATTCTTTTCCTCTGAACGGAAGTGACCGAACGTGGCGCGCTATGAAATTCGCTAAGACTTGTTTTGTGGCGAATACTAGTATACTGAACAGTGTCTTCGTTTTAATGGGCAGTAGTGTCGTGTTATGACTTTACGTTATAGTGTTTCGTATGAGTTTTTTTCTTAATTGAAACTGCGAGTTTTTGTCCGTTTAGTCGATTTTCTGTTAACATCAGGTGACTGTGATCTTGATTTTACTGGTTCATCGCTACATCGCTACAGAGTGTGAAATCACTGTTTGATATTACGGCACCTCCCCAAGGCCGTTGAATCAAACTGTCCGATTTCCTTTGGACGATATAAGTAGATGTGTCCCTCCCAACTGTGCGAACAGTTAAGTAACTGCATGCTGTAACCCATGATATTCCTAAGACCAACCCGAAACCGTTTTGATTTTTTTTTTGGCAAATGGCAAATGGCACTGCATTCATAAAAAAGACGAGCGACACGCTTAGAGATTAGATCAGGAAATCAGGGTTACGACACATGCAGTTGAAACGTGCAACGGCCCTCTCCTTGTGATCCCTGCTCTATCTGACAACACTGCGTGATACGTGTCAGTATCTGCAGTCGTAGGGCACAGATAAGAAAAAAGATAAGAAAAACTTCTCCCAATTCCCCGAAAACACTGGCAGATCCATCCGTGTGCGCAGGGTCTGAGCATGCTCGCGCAGGATACATCTATCCTGCCCGTCAAACCCGAATGTGCGTCGTGTTAATGGATGGCTGCACCACTCTGAAATGAAAAGTAGGATTAGTTACGTAGCTGAAATAAGATGATTAGACATTTATGGGAGGGGAGCAAAGTGTGTACACATGAGAACCTGAGGATACGAGGGGTGGGCCGTTTCTTTAACCGAAGACATGTATACACCAATAAGGCACCTCAGCCGAATTACTGGGCAGGTGCGCAGCTGGAATCACCCGCGCAGCCGCCCAGGGCGGGTGCAGGACTCACCCGCCGGTGGAAGCGACCACTCGGTCCCGATCGACCGCGGTCGCGCGCTGAAAATGAAGACATTTAAATGAACGAGAAGTGCAGGTTGACGTAAGCAGAACCTGGTTCTTAATGTGTCGTTGACACATTCAGAAGCAGATTCTACTTTGGTATTAACCTTAAAAGAAACCAAATGTGCGCGCGTGTTACTGCCTGTTTGTAGGGCTGGTGCCATTATTTCATGAAACGTGTGGGAAAGCTCTCATCTCCACGCAAGGCCGACTTCAACACGGCCAGCTCAGTCAGAAAAAATAGTTTTGTCAAAACTACACTTCTGGTTGCTCGACTTGAAAGTGCCAGCCTGAAGAAGACCCCGTTTGGGGTGGAAAATTTGCTAAGATTCTGGAAATTGACTTCCTGTTATATCATAATTTTGTGTGTCAATTTTTGTGCTTTCTCTTTCTTTCGTCAAAACTACGGTGCTCATGGATGTCACCGTAGGGTTGGTTACCCAAGGTCGACGTCAACACTTGACATCGGAAAACACAGCTTTCGGATAGCTTTCGTTTCATCAGAAAAAAAAACGTTTCGTCAAACTACGGTGCTCATGGATGTCACCGTACGGTTGGTTACCCAGGGCTGACGTCAACACTTGACATCGGAAGAAACAGCTTTCGGGTAGCTTTCGTTTCACCAGAAAAATAGTTTCGTCAAACTACGGTGCTCATGGATGTCACCGTAGGGTTGGTTACCCAACGTCGACGTCAACACTTTGCATCGGAAGACACAGCTTTTGGTTGCTTTCGTTTCATCAGAAAAACATGGATGTCGCCGTAGGGTTGGTTGCAATAGTACCGACTCCGGTGCTCATGGATGTCACCGTGAGATAAAATATTCCAGTGCAGGTCTGAGCTGGTTTTGTTTAAAAACTGCTTTGAGACGAGACAACACCCCTTCATGACGTCATCGCGCCAAGGCTGACATCAGAGAATTTGTAGGGTGCAAAAAATGAAGACGACCTTTTTTCAAACAGCACACTACGTTAATCAACCAGTACCACGTGTTGAGCACATTTAGTCTGTTTGGATTAAGATTTACATGATCGCTAAGGCCCGTCTTTTAGAATGCTCCTCAACGTAAATGAGTTCCTCAAGCCTATTGTTCTCCTGTTGAGAACAATAGCCTTTACGTTGACGAGCATTCTGAAATACGGGCCAAATGCCCGTTGTGCACTTAGGATTTTTCTTGTACTAAAAATTACAAATGAGGCTCATAAAGGGTGATTTAGGTCACAGGCCACTAATTGCCTAGCTGAAATGGATTATCAATTTAGAACACCCATTTTGGCCCCTTCTATAATTTTTAGTACAAGAAAAATCCAAAGTGTACAACGGGCATGATCCCCTATAGATGCAGATCGTGTTTAAAGTGCAGTTTGACAATCTGAATAAGACAATATGAGAAATTTGAAATATTGGGGAGGATTTTTTTGTCGTTTTTCTTTTTCGAGTCTTATGGCCCGTATTTCAGAATGTTCCTCAATGTAAAGGAGTTCCTCAAGGCTATTGTTCTCCTCATCTAAAGAACAAGAGCCCTGAGGAAGTCCTTTACGTTGAGGAACATTCAAAAATACGGGCCTTTGTCTTATTCAGACTAGAATAATGGTTGATCTGTGCAAAAATAAATTAATGCGGGGATCGGGCGGTGGCTAAATTGCACGAGCGTGTCCCCCCTCCACAAAAATCACATGGGAACACCAGCGATCAGCCCAGCGTCTAGGCCTACATTTCCCCATGTTAGTCTGCACGTGCTAACTCGTGTCCCTTCTCTATGGTGCCAGGAGGGTTTGGGGCTAAAACGAACATCGTACCTGTTTCCACGTCTTCGGTGATGACTTGCGGTATTTCTTTCTTGCAGATCGAGCGTCCACGAAATGTTCCACAGAATGTTGCCTCCTCGTTTTCGATATTACACAGAACATTGCCTCCTCGTTTTCGATATTACACAGAACATTGCCTCCTCGTTTTCGATATTACACAGAACATTGCCTCCTCGTTTTCGATATTACACAGAATATTGCCTCCTCGTTTTCGATATTACACACAAGAATATTGCCTCCTCGTTTCCGATATTACACAGAACACTGCCTCCTCGTTTTCGATATTACACAGGTTCCGTATTCAAAAACATACCTAAGTCAAAGTATGATACTTATATTTTGTGTTGAACAAAGGATAAGTGTCACACTTAAGACTTATAAGTAGTAGTTTTATGAATATGGGCCCAGAATATTGCCTCCTCGTTTTCGATATTACACAGAATATAAATTCGATGGCCTTGTTTCCACTTAACCACAAGGTCACCTCATTATCGATGGACCGTAGGTAAATTCGATGGCCTTGTTTCCACTTAACCACAAGGTCACCTCATTATCGATGGACCGTAGGTAAATTCGATGGCCTTGATTTCACCTCGCCGAGTTCCCGCGTTATCGATGCCCCACACATCAATCGATGGCGTTGTTTTCACCTCAACTTGCGAAATGTCAAGCGTTTCTGGCAGTTATTTCTGCAATTTCTGGCCAAACTTAATGCATTTCCCATTTGTTTTTACCCTCAGCGCCGAAATGGCCGACTTTCGAAAGGTGTCTATTGCTTTTAGGCAATTTCAGGGGCAGCGCCCTTGATTCATTAAAGTGACGATTCATAGAAACAGCGAAAATATTGTCAAGTAACGAACGAGACTTACTTGCTGCTGCAGTGCCTCAGGTCGATGGAACGGCCATAAGACTTGGCTAAACACTGTCTGGTCTGGGTGAACTGCATGTGTCTCTCTGCGACTGTCACAACCGGGAAATGAGGGACGATTTGCCAGCCTACCAATAACGAACTCGAATGCTTCTTCGAACACGAATAGACACCTTGCTAAAGTCGGCCATTTTGTCCCAGAGGGTAATAACAAACACTGAATGTACAGTGAATGTACACTACAGATGTACAGCATGTTTTAAAATCTGCAAAAACATAAAAACTTGCCTGAAAATGTATCACATATCCATAACCACCAGTAATATAACATTAATATGCACTGAGCCTTGGCTTACTTTTGGTAAAATAGTAATTCAGGAAAGAAAAAAACAGACTTTTGTTGCTTACCCAACCTTGGGTCCAGGTTTATGAATCATCATGTTTCACACTGTGGGATAGGAGCCTGGAAACCTGGAGCTGAGGTTTGTCCTAAACGGGCATGATAAAAGTCTTTTAAAATTTTTTGTGTGAAATATCTTCACAAATTTCAGCCTGGGCACATTTCATCACATATGTAGCATTGCTGAGCAGGTGTTCATTTTGGAACTTTTCATAGAAGTTTTGTGTAATTGCAGGTTTTAAAACATGCTATGCATCAATGGTGTACATTCACTGTACATTCACTGTACATTCAGTGTTTGTTATTACCCTCTGAGACAAAAGGCCGACTTTAGCAAGGCGTCTATACGTGTATTTTCCGGTGTAAACGTTATTGGAGTGTGGTTACGTTCGGTACATTTTGATCGATCCCAACAAAAAACCGGTATGCTCCTGCAACCAGAGAAAAAAAAACATACCACCACTACGTTGGATACTTGTGGAACGACTATCATGTAAATCAGAAAGTGGACCTAATTGGCACACAACCTACCTTTTCCCGCAGGGAAAGAGACCCATAAAGTTTGCTCAGTTCGAACCACAGGCACACGGCACAAACACATGCGAAGAACACAGCGTGCAGACGACAATGGTCCTGTCTGCTGACAAGCTTAGGAAGGATTAAGGGCGAACCAACGTTTTGAATTTTTGAAACGTGGCCAGGCGTTGTAAATAAAACATGTCAAAATACCATAAAAGTACAAGATATATGACGGAAATGAAGGCACCTGCGGGGTCTATAAGTCAAAAGGAATTCAATGAGATGTATCTTGGAACGCACTAATTAACTAATAAGTTGAAACAAAAGACTAGTAATCGGTACACTTTCCCACGAAATGGTACATTTTGAGGATCAAACGACATGTGGATCATAAAGTTCGGGTTTTTTTCTATTTAGTCCACCCATTTTGATAGCAATATTTTCAACAGGTATTGAGTACTCAACATGTGAATTCCATGAATGCTGCCAGATTTTCCAAAACAGGGCGGCCATTTTGGATTTGGATTTTACTTCCTGGTTGTCCTTTTTGTACTGAGCGTGTATGGTGTACATGAAGAGCATGTCAGGACACCCTCGCCACCCCAAGTTCTATGGGTTTGTGACATTGTTGCCACACCTTCAATGTTTGTCATTTACATGCTTCCTCTCCAAGAAAATTGTACCTGTTTTTCGTGTTTGGTGAATTTCTTTGTTTACGATTATGTAATGTAATTAAGCTATAATCCTTGGGACTTTCCTCATTTTCTGTGTCTATAAAGCACAGTGATCACATTGGACTATAAAAACAGTCAACTGGGGGTGTCTTTATTGCTTTTCTCAGAGGGGCCTGGATTGCAGCAATATGAAAATTCACAATGACAGCTTGCCCTTAATTCCAACTCACAATGAGGGGACAAACATCAAATAGACGAGTCCATTTGACAGCTGAAGGGGTGTGATGACGCAACCGTCAAGGCCAACCAGAAAAGAAGGGTAAAGCTGTTATTCCACGGTACATTATTGCACAATATGGGGCCCAAAATGGGTGTCATGTGCTTCTAGCATAATGGATGGAAGACAGATTGCCAATAATATTTCCCATTTTGATCCTCATATTGGGCAATAATATTGCATGTGGGTAGGCCGCTTAAAGCGCAAGGTTCTGATTTTCGCAGAGTGTGATAAGTGAGGCCTGATCACATATCCATCCGCGGCCGCAAAAATCAAAATGGCGGATGCCGTTCGATAACAGTGTCGATATTGCGTAGAAATTCGGCAGTGTGTACAAAATATCAACATTTTGATATTTTGAAAAACATGCTGCAATATTTCTGCCCAAATAACGCAAAAAGGCCCTAAATTTGCAAATCCATATTCTGAGGTTAGCTTTATCTAACGGCATCAAAATTCCTAAAAGGCAGGAAAGTCTCAACTTATCAAAATTCTGATAATCTCAAATACCTCAGCAACCACCCAACATAGTCCCAAATCCTTAGAAAGTTCCACTCTATCAAAACTGCAAAAAAAAGTCATAAAAAATTGATTTTTGGTGTTTTTTGTGGTGAGCTACTACATATGATATTTCCAAATATCCAAAATTGTGATGCAGAAATATGACCAACAAGATATACTTTCATGTGGAACAAACCGTGTTAAAATTGGTTCAGTAGTATTTTGAAATATTCAAGGTATCAGGTGGAGATAAACTTTTGTAAAAGACTGTACTTGACTAACTGATATTTGGTTCACGATTGAAAACGAACCTTTTTATCTTGAAAAGTGTCAATTTTAATGGAATATCATTTGCCACTAGCTTTTCCTCTTAAACATCCTACATATCACTGAACAGTGCAAACTACTAGTACATGTTCATGTACATGTATATCTTTTGATAAGTTTCTAAACTTATACATAAAGGGCGCGTTCGGAATGTTCCCCGAGGAAGCTCGGGGGGAGGAGCGAGAGCGTTCGGAAAGGTGTTGGGCAAATGCTTCCCCGAGCCTGGCCGAAGTGAGCGACTCGCCGAGTCGCTCACTTGGGGACATTCCCGGCATGCATTTCGTTTCCTTTTCTTTCAAAATGCATTGGCCGAACACGCTGCCGTGCAACCTTGAGCTATGTTAGGACCGGGCACCAGTCTAACTATACATGGAATATTTCGCGACTGCAGCGCCACAGTAGTACCTTTCCCCGAGGAAGGGCAAATATCGTTCGGAAATTTGTTTTCACTGGGAATGCTCACGTTACCCGAGAGAAGCGCCAGAAACTTCCTCTGGGAAGCTTTCCGAACACGCTAAAAAATTCCTGCAGTCGTCACCACGATCAGACCAGCAAATTATATGTTGCCGCAGAAAAATAAAATTAATTAACCTCCTGTGAACTGGGGTTCGAATTTGTGGCAGAGAAAAATTGCAGGGCATCGAAAATTTTATTGACAACTGATCACTTGAAATTGGTCAAGAATGAGCTTGTCAAAGGCAAAAAGGCATTACAATTTCGATTGATTTATTTCCCCCAGTAAGAAACGAAACAGTTACCAGGAGGACTTGGAAGTTCTCCAATGTTGATACAGTTGCACTCAACGCTTCTATTNGGTGTAAAGTGCCATGGTGTTCTCATTTCCCAGTGTTTCCCCTCACTGTACGAGGAACACGAGAGTGACAGATTTCTCCGTGTTTCGCTATTAAAAAGTCATGGTTTCACTGGCTCTCTTTTTTATTAAAAAAGCACTGAGAAATGGAGAACTCTTGTTGACCAGAAAACGTTACACCGACTCATCTCCAGCTGATGCATGATTTAGCATTTTATTCTTATACTAGCAAGTACCCGTGGCGACCGGCGATTGTGATTCAACCGAGGATGGAATGCCCGGCCCTGGTGGAATAGGTGCACCCAAGGGGTGCAGAAGGGAGAATTTAGAAAGCAATCGAAGAACACTGCTAAAAAAAGTAAAATTGCGACCACAACAAAGTTCTCTTCGCAAAATCAACCACCCGTTGCATCAGGATATGGTATCCTCTATCATCATGCCGAATTTCAAGACAAAACAAAGCTTCTAAGTGTGACTTTATTGAGCCGACTTCCAGTATCATTATATATTTACAGTTATATCACAAGATGGTAAACTTCAGCAGCAACTAAATGCTCTTTCATGCCTGGAGCCATCCGTGGAGAGCGTTTAAAATGTAATAATGAGCCGTCTTTTGGGTGGAATAAGTAATGAGCAAACGGCAAATCGTTGATTATGGGGTGAAAGACAAGTTCCTTTATAAAGGTTGTTTTTCCAGAATCATTTTTAACGAAACTAGCCTTATGATTAACGGTACCAGAGCATGTATGTTTAATTCCGATCGCAATAGGCCTCGGTAGACAAAGTTGGATCATTATATTGGAGGACTTGCTGAAGGTAATATAGTTGACACCATCACCACAGCGCTTATTGATAGTCCGGTATTTGGACACCCGGTAATTATCTCTCTGAAGATGCCCAATGATATACATTTTGTCATATGTGTAGACATCTCTGCTGATAACTTGTGGCACGTTGGCCAAAGGGAAGACGATTCCATTTGTAAAGACAAAATGAACTCGACCAGTTACGTTTGATAATTTTATGTCATAAATGGTGGCACCGGGGAAATTTCGAAGGCAGTAAACGACGGCTTTCCCGTCATATCCCATTTTTATGTCATACTTAACTTCTTCAGAAATGCATTTATTTGTGCTGGGTATGATTACGTTCCCTTCAAATACCCCCCTTTTGACGTCATAAAGCAGGCAGGTTTTTTTGTAACGCATACGAACATAAAACAAGAAGTAATCCATGTAAATAGATCGATCGGCACACCCTGAGATGTGTTTGTAGAAGGAAGTCTTGTACTGGATTCCAAAGTAGCCCCTCTTGATAACATATACAATAAAATTCGTGTAGGGGGTGTCCTTCGGCCATTGAATCTGTACTATTCTCCCTGAAATCTTGTCTATGAGCCAAGCGTTTTCCCTGGCTACCCTCAATGATGGCCGGAATGGGATTACCTTTCCAAGTTTATACTTAGTCCACGCTGGATCCTTGAGGAAGCCAGAATAACGTGTCACGTTATGAACAGAATACCTAACGATCACATGACTGGCCGAGTTCGACTGGTGCACTCTACAGGCAGACAGAATGCAATATGCTTGACAAATTCATGCAGCTTTGAATGTTACGTTCGATGCGCTTCTTCTGGGATTGAGCTCTAAACTACCAAAATTTCCACCAAATTTCAACTTCTCGAAAATTCTTTAATGGGTAGTAGGCCTACCTAAAATACACGGGGAGACGATCACATAGCTGCCCGAGTGCGACCAGCAATCATATCCACAAACAAGTGTAAAGTTTTTCAGTGTTTCCGCGTGTCAGTGTTCCCCCTGTTGTTCTGGAAACACTGGCAGGTAGATCGACACGTTTCTCTGTTTGTCCTCCATTGTCGAATCGCGGCTTATTCCGTCAGAGAATAGCAGGGGAACACTCGCAGATGGGGAACGCTCAAAAACGTTACACCGGAACTAGGCGTCACCGAAGTATTTTGCTAGTACCTAGTATAGAAAACAACGT
>NMRB01002188.1:46672-78412 GCA_002633025.1 Notospermus geniculatus | reverse complement strand
CGGTTACAGTAAATGATTGTAAAAAAATATTTTCATGAAACTGTTTTATGAACACTTATGTCTATCATCAGAAAGAATAATGTTTGCTATGATATGAAAAATAAAATAAAATAGACCATATTTTAATCCACTTTCCTGGGTATTTCAAATTTCAAATTTGGTATGACGTCAGGCCGATAGCCAATCACAGCCGAGGTATTCGGTTCTGAAGCCAGGGCTTAACAAGCCAACGTTAAGCCCTGGGAACGATGTTGTTAGGCGTCGACTGGGCCGATTTAGCTACATGTACGTCACCGTCAATAAATGGTAACGTGGACCAAAAATTAGTTACTCAAATGTCATAAAAGCATACAATTCGTAAGGGGCCGTCTTAAAATTACACTGATGCCAAAAAGACGAAGTGACTTCATCCATGTAGGGACCCAAGTGGGAAGTTAATATCTCTGACTCATAGAGTCCATAGTAGGCCCATGTAGCCAGAACCTTGTTCCTTTCTGAAGACTGCATATAAAAAAGGCATTCTCCTATAAAAAAGAGTTAGAGTGATGCAATTTTTTTCAAAAAATATGAAGTGGGCTTCCCCGAATCGAGAACCCCCTCCCCCCCAGACGAAATCACTTCGTCTTTTTTGGAATTAAAACAATTTTGAGACAGCCCCTATGATTATAAAGACTGCAGTCTACAATTTTTACCAATAAATTTAGAGCGGAAAAGGAGATTATCGAATATACGATAAGTTTTCGTTGATTCCAAAATACAGTGGAAAAAATCGTTATGTTATCGTCTATTTTCATCCCAGTCTGCCCATGATTATTTTCATTCGAGCTGATATGCGCAATCAAGGTCATCGATGTCTTTCTTACGCTCTAGACGCAAACAGTTCAAGTTACAGGGTGCTTTACAATATGTCGTACGGCTTCAGACCTTACGGAGTAGTAGATATCGCCTTCATTACCGTGAAATACATTGTAATGTTGAAGATGAAGAGGATGGGGCGGGGAAAATGGCGACTGAAACCAGTTTTGCCCCTTTACGACTTCAGGAGAGGAAATCACGTCGGTCGTATATTGATAAACAAGAGAGAGAGGTGTTTGAAATGGCGCAGCCGTGGGGCTGGAATTGTTTCCTACATCTGGTACATACAGAAGAACTTGGAACGTGTTGTTTCGATCTGCCCAGTGGTTCAATACCATTATATTATGACAGTGTACAACTGTCACGCCCAGCACACAGGACATGAAATGGTTTACCGTCTATCATTGAATGTTTCAGACAGGATTAGTGTTTTGGGGAGGGAATATGATGCGTTCGTACAAATTCACAGATTGGACGTCACAATTGCATTTCGCCTATTTCTCAGAACGCACTGGTTTAAACTGTTTAAGTTCCATCGATCAAAAACCGGTTTGTGGTTGAGAAAAAACTATACTATGATGCCACCTCCCGGTAGGCCTACATTACTAGCTGGAAACACGACTGAGGGAATAATTTTGTATAAGTTTAGAAACTTACTAGTAAAAAATCTACTTACATGTATCATTGTTGATGTCGGATGCTTTAGAGGAGGAGCGATATTTTCGAAGGACATTCCATTAAAAATAACACTTTTCAAGATAAGAGGTCCTGTTTCAATACTGAATCGAGTTTCATATCCTAACGTAGCAGTTGATGGGAAAAACTCATTAACGGTGATGCCTAAATTTCTCGTTAGAACTACGAGGCGCCGTAGGCCTATTTACAAAACTGTTTATATTTTCAAACCGGTTCTTTGAACATATTTCCCGTTTCATCTACACTGTTAGAAAAAAACAGAGGATTTTACAGAAAATTCCTGCAGTAGAGTTTCAGGACGTGATCTGTAAAATTACAGACTGAAATAAATGTTAACAGAGACTAGACTGGTTCCCGGTCCCAAAATAGCTCTGACGGAGAAAGGGACCGGTATTGGCGGCCATTTTGTGGCAGAAAGCTGCCACAATATGACGTCACAGAGGATTCTCCTCAGTACTGAGAAACAGCTTACTTACCTCACATCCCAAAATAGCTAACCAATCAACTGCGACGTTACAAATTCAAATTCAAAAAGAGCTAGCCAATCAACTACGTCGTTACATCAGGCAATACCGGTCCCTTATCCGTTAGCGATATTGGGACCGGGAACCAGTCTAAACAGAGACTTGACTGGAGGCTGACCAAATTATATTTTCATACTGCTCTCAGAAAGCATCATTCTGGACAGTCCAATTGAGTCCAACTAATACAGGAACACATAAATCACACCATATGTAAATTTACAGAAGTTCATGAAACTCTGCTGCAGGCAATTTCTGTAAAAATATTACAAAAATTTCTAACAGTGTAGCATATACGCTGATTTATAAAAACACATGTATTCAAATTAAATACATTTTCTCCATTCAATATTCTTCTGGTTCTAAGATAAATTCTGGAGGATGTTTCATGGCTGCACCCCTTAAGTGCACCTGCCAATAGGCAGTGCTGCTGTTGTAACACCTGCCAGAGCTTCCGTACGTCAGTGTTTCCCCTTATTAGTGAGTTTTCACAAACCTGGCGAAATACGAAATACGAAGGCTTACTGGAAAATGCGGTACAGGCGGAACGGAATCTCGTACTTAATCATGCCGTCATATCCCAAATGCACTGTATTTGTGACCTGGAGTCGCGGATGGTTGGGAGCATTGATTATTCCGTCATACACGTGTTTTTTAAATCTTTTTTATTGGCACTGCCAACTATTCATGGCCAATGGGGAACCGGAAGAACTAACGTCACGACGTGGTGCTTTTTTCCTCAAAACGAAGAGATACATGTAGGCCCAATGGGCTCAACAATCCTCCTCGGTGATAAGCCACTCAAGCTTCCGATAATAATCGAAGTTCGGGCATAGACCTGGATGCATGCATGGGGCCTTGCGCATCATAGATCTAGATCGGCGTTCAGGGCATGTAGGGCATATATAGTACTGCTATGGGCGCCATCATAATGCCATGGTGAATGTTTATGAATGTTTCATATAAGGTTCTGCACAAGACAGGAGCTAGAAACTACCGCAGAGTCAGGTTTCTTCGCTAGATAATTCCTACTCCGCGAGAGTAGGGCGGCTATGACAATAACCAGTCTAGTCATCATTAGGCTATTGCAAAAATAATGGTCGCTCTCTTCGGCGGAACGATTCCGCTTGTTCCGTTCCGTTCCGCTTTTTCCAGTAAGCCAAATACGAAATTCTACTTGAGTCATTTCCATGATCTAATGTATTTCAGGAGATGGTTGGTACCACAAAATGTCCCTGCTGCCAGAGCGTCTGTTAGCATATCATATAAGACCGAGAGAGTTTTGTTGCACCTTGAATTTTTAAATTTCCACTTCGTAGCTACGAAGTGGAAACGAAAGATAAATTTCCAAGTGTAATATACACCGCAACTCTATCGGTCTTGCGTCATACGCTAAAAAACGCACTTGCAGCAGGCGATATTTATGGTACCAACCATCTCCTGCAATACATTACAGTTAATTCCACTTCCCAGTGGCGCGAGGTTTATCAACGATAGCTCCGCAACGGCTGGGTCAAATTTGAGGAAACATACGTCAATTGACTTGTCTTTCTTGCCGGTATCTTTCTGCTATCTTCATTTTTCGCGTAAGGCCGACATAACGGATCCCTTTCTCAAAACCCATTTCATTTCGCCATGGTGTTCAGTGCAGTTTACACGTGCGCGATGCATTGCGTGATTTCAAAATGACCGCCATTTCGGCCGTCAACACAAACTGTAATTTGTGAAGGAACTTTTTTCTGTCACGTTTTGCGGGAAAATGACAGTAATGATGGCTGTAGCGCCAAAAAAGCGATTAATGTATGGTATGTCAAATTCGGCCCAGCCGTTGCGGAGCTATCGTTGATAAACCTCGCGTCACTCGGAACTGGAATGGAGAGTAGGTCCTGGAAATGAAGTTGAGTTCCTGCTTCGTACTTCGTCATGTTCGTGTTTATATTGCGAAAACTCACTAGTGAGTACTTTTGGAGAAACGCTGGCAGATAGATCGACCCGTTTCTCTGTGTGTCCCCTGCTGTCAAGTCGCAGATTATTTCGTCAGACAGTACTAGGGGAACCATCACAGATGGGGAATATTCAAAATCGCTACGACTGTTCTTGCAGACTTTGCACTAAAACAAGGGGTATTCGAAAAACATGGACGATGGACGGTGGATGATGGACGATGGACGGCTCCTTTCAGCATCATCGATCTCCACCACCTGGATGATAATTGTCGCATTTCCGACATACCTCCAACACGTAAAAAACACGCTGCAAGAATTTAAATGAAAAATTGCACCAAATCAAAGTATATCATGCAAGATTTATAAAATATCATCCCGGGTGCATTTCGTCATTTTCACGAATTTTCTCTTTGCATGGCAAGTTTGACGCCTTCGGACATTTCCGGCAAACAGCCGTGCAGTGGGATTATTGGTGGGAAGGGCTGGAAAATTAATGCTATACCGACTATAATTCGGGAATGGGGAGATAGGGTGTCTACAAAACTAAGGCCTAAGACCTACAAAAGTAAGACCCACTGTACAAAAGTACGACCCTGTTATAAAGTAAGACCCCACAGTACAAAACTAAGACCCAGGCGGCACCACTGCAAATGACCTTGACCTTTACCCCCGGAAGTGACCTTGACCTGAAATGAAGGCAATAGAGGGCGTCATGAACGCAATAGGGGGCGTAGCTCGCTTATCTTACTTCCAAATTCCTCCGCTACGGGTGCAAAGTCGCGGATGATCACTCGGGAGTACTCGGCAATGTTCGGAATCACTCGGGAATCTTCGGCAATCTTCGGTTTTTCTCGAATATCTCCGTTGTTTAGTAACATATTCCAATGAAACCAAGACGACCTTGACCCTTGACCTCTCACCTTCCTCGCTGACCACTCGGACACAAAAAACCCTGCAGGAAGGAGCTAACAAGGGTCAGGCATGACTTGTTAGCTCCTTCCTGCACTGGATGAATTGCAGGGGACAACCTCTCCCCGCTCCAATTTAGAGAACTATATGCCAGTCAATACTATTGACGATAATAATCAGGATCCTCCAGCTGGTTGTTTCAGGAAATCTTTTTAAGTATCCGATACCGATATATTAAGAAAAGCTCAGAAGGATTCTCTGAACTCCAATCCCTGGAGCTCCTACGCTCCAGTAGCTTTCGCTACGCGGGAGTGGGGCGAGGGGTGTCCCTTGCAATTCATTGCCTGGAAGGCTTATGATGCTATAATTCGGTTTGATGCCGCAATGGGAATACGGCCCAATCTCCACTTCCTCGAATAACAATGGAATACATTGGATGAATTGCAGGGGACAACCTCTCCCCACCCCAGGAGAAAACATCCCCCTACCCCAGGAGAAAACAATCTGCCGGTTAATTCTGAGAGTCTCTGCTTCTGGTGTTACCTCTCAGCGTAACTTTTGGTACCAAAATGAGAGAGGTGTCCTTAGGGGGGCGCTAATGCTGGGGGTTATTAGGTTGGGGAGGTGCGGAAACCTCTCCATTTTGGGAAGAATCGGTAATTGAAATTGGGAAGGTTCGAGGAAGAAAGGAAATATTATCCTCCCCATACTGAATAAGGCATGAAGGATGCGCCCACAGTGCTCACTTTGGATACATAGTTATCCTAAGCTGACACTGTGTGGCGCTGCATGCATGCCTGACCATAATCCCCTCATTCTCTCGTGAGCAGGCAAGAGGTCACACAGGGTCACGGGCGATACGATCCCACATTCTGGCTTGCCTGTGGGGGAGGGTAGCGTCAGCTGGGTTTCCAAGGGGACGCAATTCTTTTTGACCCTCCCGCCCTCCCTAAGACGAAGGGGCACTTGTGCGTGCTTCCGTCATGTCGGAAATATTATCCTCCCCGTACTGAATAAGGCATAAAGGATGCGCCCACAGTGCTCACTTTGAATACATAGGGCCGTATTCTAGAAGCTTCCTTAACTCTAAGGTTTACCTTTAGCTATTGTTTGCAAGGCAGAATACAAAAGCTTAAAGTGGACCTTTGAGTTAAGGAGGCTTCTAGAATACGGGCCTTTCTATACCAATGCACATCTCAAGGGGCCTATTTCATAAAGTGACTTTAAGCTTTTTTACAATATACTTTTAAATTTTTTTATTCAAATAAATAGATAATTAGTACAGAAATTGTTAAAACTTAACATAAAAGGAATAAAGCGAGAATATAACTTGAACACAAATTTAGCTAGGTGACTTTAAGCTAATGCTACCATTAACTCAATGCACTTTCCATTTGGTAAAGGTACCATTAGCTTAAAGTCACTTTATGAAACAGGCCCAAGATCTTTTGTATGGTAGAGAGAAAACTGATGTCACAAAATTATCGTTTTCACAGTTCTGAAAGAGAAACATCCACAAGTTTAAATTTGTGTCTCAGATTTCAAACCATAGATTATTAATATTCTTATGTATTTGTTTTCGTAAGTACGCATTTCGCCATAATTTTTTTTGCACATTAAGAACATAATTGTTATCTCGCCAGGTAGAACTGGTTCATTGGTAGATTTCAACCCAATACTACGTCATTTTGACCCAACCAAAATGATCCGTAACTTCATCCCCTACACTTAATGGTTTTCGACCCACTTTTTCAACCATTTTGCTTGTGCCAGTAATTGGGTAACAAAAATGGTCCAGCAAGGATGACCCAATATTATGACCCTGTTATTTGGTCAGAAATTGTTCGAGTGTGTCCGAAAATGACCCAAATATAACCCAAATTTTGTCAACACAGCAATTGGGTCACGAAAATGACCGAGGAAAATTTAGAGTGTATACTGTCAGGCCAGTCACGCTTTTAGGTGCACCAATTTTCTCATTTGAAAACACCGTACAAGTCGTAGAAAAAACAGAATGACCAAATGACTGGAAACTGTTTTCAAAGCAACAAACGGCAGCACAAAGAAGAACGCTTTGTGTCATGGTACTTATATATTCTTGCGTCAAGTGACCGCGTGTTACCCTGAGGTGCAGTTAGTTTAAACATATTTTATTCCAAAATGATTAAGGAAAAGGATTGGACGTAAGTTCGAAGAACTTATTAATGTCCTTTCCTCATACAAAAGGAAATTAATGTTTCCAATTGAAGGACACAGGGATAAACCAAAGTGTTTACCCCTGTTCTCCTCCACTGGGTCACATTTACAAAGATGGCGACAGAATATAAAAATACAGGATGTAGAAAACAAGGTGTGCGCTTGTGAGTGACAACAAAATACTGATGGTGGTATTTTAAATAACGAAATGGGTATAGATAATAGAGAAATTTCAGATGCTACAGTGCTAACTTCCACCACACCAAAGACAGCCAACAGAAAGCGCACTTCAAGATCGACACCCAAAATGATATAAAAGGAAACGCCGCCCCCCAGACCCCGCAAACTCCCGACCCCAACCAGGGCCCTCCTCAGGCCGGCACCCTCAAGTCGAGCTACCAGGAGTGTAAAGACACCATCTGAAGAAAACCCCGACCGGGGCCAAAAACCCGCAAGACCCCGGAGACGACGCCTCCTTCGATATCCAACATACCGGTACCAACTATGTCACAAAACTTTAAGAGTTAGATATTGGAAAATTTAGTGTGTATACTGTCAGGCCAGTCACGCTTTTAGGTGCACCAATTTTCTCATTTGAAAACACCGTACAAGTCGTAGAAGAAACAGAATAACCAAATGACTGGCAACTGTTTTCAAAGCAACAAACGGCAGCACAAAGAAGAACGCTTTGTGTCATTACTTCAAGTGACCGCGTGTTACCCTGAGGTGCAGTTTTGCGGAACTTAACGGCCTTAGACTGACGCTGATGTCCGTGAACTATGAAGAATGCCGATATTGCCGATATGGCTATCGTTTGTTGCCAACGATTAGTAAGATGCATTGTGATATCCACGAAAATAACGATGAGACGGCTTATTACACATAAGAGCATAATAAATACTTTCAATTCACGTAAAACTATTTTCATGAGGTGAAGACGTGAAAACGGCATTTTATTGTGGTCACAAAGCATTGGACTACGGAANCATCAACAAGAAAGGTGGCACTGCAGGTGCTAGTGTCTTGTGTCAAAACCTGAAACAAAGAAAAATGGCGTCATTTTAAGATATGACCTTGACCTGGATTGAGTCACCTTAAGCCCTCATACATGCAGATTAGTCTCACCAACAACATATCTCAGTGCCTTGTCTGGAAAAAATAACTTCCTACACATCGATCATTGCAGCTTCACACTGCATCATTATCAATATCATGATTTTTAGTTTGACCTTGACCTCTGGGTGTGACGTTGACCTCAGATAACTCTTAGGCACATCTAAATCAACTCAGCATCCATTACAATGTCCATTTACTCAATTATATAGCACAGATTTGTCCCATCCACTGGAAATATATGCCAATTTCTATTTCACAGTCACATGACCTTGACCTTTAAGCGTGACCTTCACCCCCGGTGACCTTGAAACATATCTTAATCAATCGGGCATCTTAAAAAACATGGGTTTACATCTTTAGATCATCTCAATACGTGCTGCCGTTCCAGAGATATGACGATTCCTGAATAAGGGGGGTCAAGGTCAAAAAAGGGTCAAATGACCCCCTTAGGGTGGTCGGAAAAATTGTTACCGTCCATTTTCATGAACCTTGTGTGCAACAGAAGCAAAAAATACCTTTATCTCAATTTGGGCATTAAATTCCTACGGGAGCCAAAATTATGACATGGTGAACCCCACTAGTGCGGTTAGTGGTTTTTACCAATTACACGGCATTACATTGTACATAGGCCTACAACTCACTACATATTTCTTAAATTTCAGATGCTGAAGAAACCATCTCCACACGTTCTGGCAACCACAATTGCGACTGGCCTGATGAAACTGGAAACAAAAATACACGACAAACTGAGCAGTCTTCAGGTAAATATTCTTGATGACATCAATGTTCCTGCTTCAACAATTCGTAACATACGCCATGATCTACTCCACGATATTGGCACACTCAACAACCAGGCTGCAAATTTACGGAAGGAGCTTTGTTTCAAATTCAAAGCAGCAGAAAATGCCAAGCATTCAGCAACAACATCACGGCCACCTGCTACATCCTCACCACTGCAATCAACGTCACTGGCCCCTTCAGAAAGTCTGCTCCTACCACTCCAGTGGCACCTCCTCCAACAAGCCGTAGTCTTCCTTCCACTCCACTAACCCTCTCCACCGGTAACATGTCACCTGTCATACTGCACACACCTTCACCTGCAACTCCACCCCGTAATAAGAAGCTGAAAATGAATTTGTTCGAGGATGACGACATTGATGACGAACTCCTCAGCCAGTGTTCCCTCGAACTGTCCCAAAACAGTGGTGCCCAAAACCATTCTGCACCAAACGTTGCAGCAACAATCTCTGCACCACTGAACGATCAACCTGAACAACCAACCCTTGAAGGCGACGATGACATCACAGAAGAAGCTGCATTGGCCATAATAGATGCCGAATAAGCCAACTGCTTCTTACTAATGATTCAATCCTGTTCATTCAGTTGCATCACTGTTGACCAAAAAATAGCTATTTCAAGAGAAATTACTGCCTTGACAATTCACTTCCACAATAAAAAAAGAATGGCTTCAAACAACATTGACAACAATTTTACCAGTAACGCGTGCAATAACTCATAAAAGATATGTGAACTTCGTTTGTTTCAATAAAGCTTTTCACCAGTAACCCGTTGTTCATTTCGGTCCTCATTTCAGCTAATATCCACATCCCACGCAACTGCTCAGTAAAGAAAAGACTGCTCGACCTCACCCCTGAACGTATGGCCTAACCGGGGGCTTGCGAAAGCTCACTATTAGAGTTGTTACCTATTCATGACTGTCAGGGGTCCTTACTATCAGGGGAGATTTTTCCATGTAATACCTGATCCAAATTCGGGTACTTACCATGTAAAGTGCATTCCAGCATGTCCAGTCGTATTTGATCTCATTTAACCTTGCAATGGAACATAACCACAAATCACAGGCCTTAGTTAATCTGTGATTTGTGGTTCGGTCCAATTGCAAGGAGAATGGAGGGCAAATATGAATAGAAACGCAGTTTAAGTAGTCCATGAGCCAGACCGATTTTGACTACCAATTTCGTGACCAGATCCAACATGGATTTTTGATCAGTCTGATGTCTGAGGTGTCTGAAATCACATGATGGACATTTCAATTCAGTAGCTTTATACCCCTAATTAAGATTCTTAAAATCGTTCATAGAGACTTGTATTACAAATTGAGCTAACTTTTTTCTCGCCGGTTTTAGATCCCATAAATGTATTACCAATAGATAGAAATATGGCACTTCTCAGTCAGTTAGGCCTGTTTAGAATATGAGATAATTAGTACCGGTATTTGTTATAAAAATGGCATTTTCAGTGATTTTGATGGATTTCGGGCAAAATTTGACATATATGTCATTTCTATGTTACAGCGATGTCTATTGTCATATAATGTTTAAAATATAGCTATCTGACTGCGAAGTGCCATATTTCTATCTGTTGGTAATACATTTATAGGGTCTAAAACCGGCCAGAAAAAAGTTAGCTGTACATAGACACCTCAATTTGTAATACAAGTCTGTGTAAGCATTGCAATGGGATTCCAATGAACAATTTTAAGAATCTTAATTAGGGGTATAAAGCTACTGAATTGAAATGTCCATCACGTCATTTCAGACACCTCAGGTATCAGACTGATCAAAAATCCATGTTGGATCTGGTCACGAAATTGGTAGTCAAACTGAAAAATTTGGGGTCTGGCTCATGGACTAAAGCCACAGTCAAGCTCAACGACCAAGACTGAGTTGGGTTCACCATAGTGGTTTGTAAATCACCATGATAGTCATGGCTGATGATCAGGCCATTGTACTGGTCTTGACTGTCATGAATGATCATCAGAAAATCAGTCTAAAGATCAGTTGGGTCCGAGCTGGGATGGTGAAGACTCCCCAAACATGGCTGGGCCTGTTAGAGTCAGGAGGCTGCGACATGATCCGTTAACGACATGATGAAATCCAGGCATACCAAGACGCTCTACATCAATTTGGGAACGACCATGCAAGGATAGGCCTAGGGGGAATTTATGTTGGTCCCATCAATGGGATCGTCAACCCCCCGGTTGGTTGTTGTGTGCAGGGCCATCAGAAGGCGCGAACTGGTCGATGGCCATCTCCCCAATCATTCCCTCAAAAAGTAGTGCGTTGAAAAGTGCGCAGCGTAACTAAGTAAATCTCGCTTATTTGACTGATAAACTAAAGCCAACAAAGCTGGGTTTTCCATTTTGCCTCTCTTGCTGAAACAAGTAACGGTAGTGGATTTGGACGTTTGCCACTCCCTGGTAAACCATTCTATTAGTGTGGTATAGGACTCGCCTATACTTTGAGGAAAACATTCAAATATGACCAACAACACCAATATGATCAACAACAGCAGGACCACTCAGGCATGTACTCACATACATGTCAGTTACAGACATGGACATTCAGACATTATGTCTATTACCAAGGGTTGACTTGGATAACTAAGGGCTCATGTCCTCTGACAGTCAGGGTACCCTGAGTCATGAATAGGTAACAACTCTCACTATTAGCTGCAAAATGCTTTAAGGCTGATTCATACTCCGTCCGGATTTTGCGCCGACTATGATCAATTTCACTGCGTGTGCACATTCACGTCGTGGAAACCTGCGATCAGTTTCATGCGCTTGACGGTCCGCAAGAAAGTATGAATCAGCCCTTAGTATCAATTGTTCATTCTCTCGGAGCGCCTACTCACATGAATCTTCCATCGATCAATGTGACATTCTGCCCACAAATACTCACCTGAGAGAGTAATACATGTAGTAAATTGTAGCATGCACATAATTGTGACATCCCTCCACCAAATAATACAGGACCGGTACTTTATTCGTCCCTTCACAACAGGAATGTGCACCAAGAATTGTACTCGTCAAAAAAAAACAAATCAGAAGTGCAACGTCAAAGATGTCACTATCACAGATGACACTGGCTCAGTCAGAGTCTCGCTCTGGAAAGAAGCAGCAAGTACTGCCTGTAAGACAAGGGACCACGCCCAGTTAACAAACCTGGACCCATGTTCCCGAAGCAGTCGTAAGGTTAACGATGTCGTTACGCTATGCATTTTTCCAGTTTTAACGACATCGTTAACCTAACGACGGATTCGGGAACATGGGCCCTGATGTCGCGGGAACATAATATGAACGAAACAAACTTAGCCACCACCGAAAGAACAGTCATCAGGGTAAGAAATTTAAATAATTAAGCAACAAAGAACAGTGGAATAATGGTCCCTGGGTTTACAATAAAATATCACAAGTTACACAATAGCCTGCACAGGCATGCTTGTAATCCTGCCAAATATGTACTTTTCAGCATTACAATCTTTTAGTGCAACAGCAACGTGATGTTGTCAATTTTTATGGTGACTTTCATAATCATCCTTGGCAACTACTGGTGTATGTCATGTGCAGTCCTTGACATAAGTTTATCTACACCTGTTACCTTGAATATTTGAAATACTACTGGGCAAATTTTAACACGGTTTGTACCACGTGAAAGTATTTAACCTTGATCATATTTCTGCATCAAAATTTGGGAAATTTTGAAATATCATAATTATGAACATGATGAAAGAGCTCATTAGAAAACCCCCTAAAAATCTACATTATTGTTGTGGAATTCGTTTGTGACTTTTGTTGACAGTTTTGATAGAATGGAACGTTCCAAGGATTTGGGGCTTTGTTTCATCAAAATATGAGATATTTGAGATTATCGAAATTTTGATAATTTGAGATTTTCGTGTTTTTCAGGAAATTTTGATGCTATTAGTTAAAGCTAAGCTCAGAATATGGGCTTACAAAATTTTGGAACTTTTTGCGTTAACTGGGCCGAGATAAGCATATCAACATTTTGATATTCAACTTAAGACAGCTGACACTTCTCACCAGTTTACGCTAAAAGTTCCAAAACGTCATTTTCCTAAGTGTTTAGGTGAGCTTTGTCTACTAATATCAAAATTTTGTGAAAAATTGGAAATTCTCAAATTATCAAAATTTTGATAATCTCAAATTTCTCAGCAACCACTCAAGATACTTTGGTGAAACAAAGCTCAAAATCCTTAGAAACTTCCACTCCATCAACCCTGTAACAAAAGTCGTAAAAAAAATCGCATAACAAAAACGTTGATTTTTAGGATTGTTTCTGACATGTCTGATGAGCTATTACATAATTATGATATTTCCAAATTTCCAAACTTTTAATGCTGAAATGTGACCAAGGTTATATACTTTCATGTGGTACAAACCGCATTAAAATTGGCCCAGTAGTATTTGAAATATTCAAGGTATCAGGTGTAGATAAACTTAGGTCAATGATTGTACATGTAAACTGATTCCCAACCCCATCACAATAAACTTCTGCAATTTTTAGCCCGCTTGGCCCATAGGCCAAAAGGGCTTATGCTGTGCTTGGCGCCTTTAGTGGTGGTCTGTCGTGCGTGCGTGCGTGCGTGCGTGCGTGTGTCCGTAAACTTTTCCGTTGTCAGATGGATAGCGCCTTCAGTTTTTGAAGGATCATTTTCATACTGCATAAAGGTGTGTATGACCAAAAAATCTAGGTCAAGTTCGATTTTGGGTGCGATGCGATTCCTATTTTGGTAGATAGGGGGCGTTTTGTGAAAAAATTAAAAGGGCTATATTTTGATAATCGTTTGAGCTATTGTATTGAACCTTTGTATGTATTTACCTCTAGGTTGTAGTGACTTCCTGACGAAGTATTGGTGAAGTCTAATTCTTGACTTTGCTGCCAGGAGGCCAAAACTGAACTCACAAAATCTGCTATGTATGCTTTGGTCACAGATATTGTCAGAGATGGCTTGTATGGGATTCTGATATGGCTTATGCTTTCCACCACTGTGCTAAAAAAGCCAAGCGGGCACAGTGCCTTTGGCACTATTTTTCAGAAAACTCAAATGCCAGGCACTACAGAAGAAATTCAGTTTGTTGCTGTAGAAATCAATGACAATATGATCGTCTTTCTGAGTCAGGACATGACGGAATACTCCGCACCATTGTCACTTGTTACAGAATCTGTCCACCATTTGGAAGTTCAAAATCCAGCTGCTGTTGAAGACGCCATTCTTCACTTCCTCCCAATACATTTGGAGGTAACACACTCCGATGGAAGAATAACCTCCATCACACCTGTACATTAATCTGGAGAGTATGCCATGCCACAGTAGACAAACCAGTCTGTTGAATGTGCCATTCCAAGCATGAAAATTAGTCATGAGATCTAGTACACTGTATGTTTTGATTTAGATTGTTGCTCTTGAATCTCTACAGTAGACAAACCAGTCTGTTGAATGTGCCATTCCAAGCATGAAAATTAGTCATGAGATCTAGTACACTGTAGGTTTTGATTTAGATTGTTGCTCTTGAATCTCTACAGTAGACAAACCAGTCTGTTGAATGTGCCATTCCAAGCATGACAATTAGTCATGAGATCTAGTACACTGTAGGTTTTGATTTAGATTGTTGCTCTTGAATCTCTACAGTAGACAAACCAGTCTGTTGAATGTTCCATTGCAAGCATGACAATTAGTCATGAGATCTGTTACACACTATGTTTTGTTTTAGATTGTTGCTCTTGTATCTCTATTGTACACAAACCAATCTGTTGAATGTCCCATTCCAAACATGACAATTACTCATGAGACCTGTTACACTATATGTTTTATTTTAGATTGTTCATCTTCAATCTCTATGGTACACAAACCAGTGTGATGAATGTGCCATTCCAAGCATAACAATTAGTCATGAGATCTGCTTCACTATATGTTTTGTTTTAGATTGTTGCTCTTGAAATCCTATGGTACACAAACCAGTCTGTTGAATGTGCCATTCCAAACATGACAATTACCACTGGAGGTACCGTACCTTAAGATAAGGAGTGGTTTGAGGGGATTTCCTTTCCTTAAGAGAAATTCTTAGATTTAAGGGGAATTTTACACTTAAGATGTTTTATGCATATGGCCCCAGGGGCCATATGCATAAAACTTCCTTAAGTAATAAGTTTTATGCATAAACTGTTCTGTTTTTTTGCAGTCAGATGTTACAACTACATGTAGTACTACTAGTTGCCGTGATGCCACAAATGCCAAAGGGGTACACAAGGACAAAAGCCTTGGCCTAGACCAATCAGAGAAGGTAAATTTCGGCTGTGTGTAACTTTGGGAGTGTGCACTAAATTGTTGATATTGATCAGTAGTAATGCAGGCACCGGTATTCATTTTCATTTAGCTATATTTGTGGCATTTTGTTTGTTGTCCACCATCGCTAACACAACAGGGGTGGCACATTTCTAAACCCCTTGGCTTAGAGACTTTGATGTGGTGTTCATGCATGCAAAGGTGAAAACTATATTTTGACCGAAACTTAGCACTGCTAGTTGTGCACTCTGGCCTTTGGGGGGCGCTTTGTGAAAACCTTCGGGCCATTTCTCTTGAATGCTGCATTTAGAGTGTGTCACATGTGGAGGCAAGGTAAGCAGGCAAGTAGGACATGACTTACTGATAATCTTTGGATGGTCAAGCAGGAACAAAATTGAGTCATCTCTACCGATTAATCATTTGCTAGACTAGTACCCTGTCTTTATAGATGGCTGAAAATATAAAGACAGGAACGGGGCGCCATTTTGAACCATATTGATGACGTAGTACATTCTATTTTTAGCACTCCCCGCCGGGGGTATTTCCCAGTACTATGTCCAGCTTTCAATAAACCCTGCTTTGTTCCGCCGAAATTTTCTTGGAGTTTACCTCATGATCTAGGCCTACTCGCACTCCAGCAGGAGGACTACCCACCAGAGTGGGGGAAGCATGTGATGGATGCAAGCAAGGCCTACCACAACGGCACACTTGTGCACTGCCGCTGCTGTGTGTGCACTGCATGCAGAGTTTAGGCCTATCTGCCCTCACAAAAACGAGACGAAAAAACAAAGGACTCCCAGTATGCCTACATACAACATACCGTGAAAAAACTCGCGCCTCCTCCCTCGTAAACCTACCAGTTTCCAACCCCAGTGAGTCGAACATAATTAATCCATTACATGCTGCTGTCACGTCAGTAGTCAGTTCGTGCAGTTCAACCGTCAAAATACACGTGTTGTAGGCTATATTTAGAACAAATTCATGACATTTCCACTCTCCACGCATAAAAAGCGTCTCCACGCATAGAACCTGCGCAGAAATCTGCGCAGATGTGGAAAAACGAATTAGGCGGAATTCCGACTAATTCAATACAAAATGGTGGTCCGTGATTGTCGTTATAGTGCAGTAGAGCGTAGCGCCACGTAGCGGAACGACAAGGAACTAGTCTAATCATTTGCCATGAATGTTTGTCATCATTGCAAATTGAAATACTGGTGGTAGTAGTAGAATGAAAAGCACCACCAGTATTTCAATTTGCAATGATGACAATCATGACAAAGGGAAAGACAAGACGAAAAGTCTCGGGCTTGTCACACAGAAAAAGAGGTAAATTATTGGGCCGTACATATTCTGAAACCTTCCATCACTCAAAGGTTAACCATCAGCTATTGTTTGCAGGGGAACAGGTTACAGTGGACATCTAGAATGCTACAGGCCTTAGTTACTGCTTAGCTGTGTGCATTTCATTTTTCGCGCGCCAAGACAATTAGGACAGGGCTTCATACATACATGTACTAGTACTATATATTGAGACTCCTGTTGACTGCTGACTCCTTATATTATGTTTATGTCTCTTATATATACCGTTTTGGTACGTAGCAAAACATTAACGGCTGAGTAGATCTTTATAATTATGACTCTTTGCTTTTCAGCCTCCTACTGCTTCTACATGTAACTGTAATGGTGATGAAGAAATCGAGAACAGTATGAAAAGTCTTGGACCCGTTGCACCAAAACAGGTAAATTACAGTGCAACTTGGCTGTGTGCACTAAACTGTTTGTTTCAACATTAATGCAATCCATCATTATTTTCGCACAACTTTGTGCATGAAGATGAAGAAAATAGTGACCCTAATGAAGATATCTCCTCAATTATGACAGCAAGTTCACTGTAGACTTCTACACAAAAACAAATACCATTGTACCATTGACGCCCTTTGACGTGTCTGATTAAGTCCATTTTGAAGATTTTATTATTCTACCAGTTCAAGTCATATCCATGTGTTACTGCTTCTTCTCGCCCAAGAAGTCACCTTGTTCAATTTGCACTGATTGTTGATGACATAGAGATCAGTCATACCTAAATTTTACTGTTTCTTCACGACGTAGAAGTTATAGTGTTCAAGTTGTAGGCCTACTGTTTGTTGACGAAAAATGGTTGGCACCAAATACGTTTTTTTTTGGGGGGGGGGGCGGGTTCCAGCCTTAAGTCGTCTGGTTTTACCGTTCTACTATCTTTCATTATTTCAGATTGGGATGGATCTGATCGGCCTCTTGGACGAGACACCATCTGGAAACACAGCGTCATGAGGACTGAAAACAATAAGAACTGTGGTAATTATATCAACGATTATTATGTTCAAATCATTTCGTCATCATATTGGTTCCTGTCCACAGAGGTATCACATAGAGTAAGGTCAACTGACAAGACTTACGCCCGTATTCTGAAAGCTCACTCACACTCACACTCCACTCATACTCAAGTGAATGTCACTCAAGTGTGGCTCAAGGGACACTCAAGTACGAGTGTGAGTGTGACCTCAATAATTTGAGGGACCACTCACACTTAATGAGTGACGCATATTTTTAGATTCACAGATGTCACTCAACTGTCACTAAGTCAAGTGCCTCTCGAGTAACATGGTCTTCAGTGTGCAAACTGGTTTTGTATTACCAGTCTGGCATCGTGTCTCAAGTTTGAGTGAGAGTGTGAGTGTGACCTCAATAATAATCTGGAACGTCTTCGGAACTCAATGTCGGTGTACTTGTCAAAGTCAAAATTATATTTTCTTCGCAAGTGACCAACATTTTATTCCAATCTTTCAATATTTTCCAACGTATTGAGCCACATACATGTATATATGCCATTTTGGTAAATAAACGTTTTAAATTAACGTTTTTTATTTACTTGAGTGAAGGCTAAGGGAGGTATACCACCCACTCAACATTCACTCCAAAATAATGACTTGGGTGAGTGTGAGTGAGGTCTCTGAAAGGTTCAAGTGTGAGGTAGATCTTTCACTCATTGAGTCTTGAGTGACACTCATTGAGTGTCAAGTGATACTCAATGAGTGTGAGTGAGCTTTCAGAATACGGGCCTTACTTTCTTATTCATTGCAGATTCAGCCCATCACCACCATATGATCCATCACACCGGGACAACCGAGGAGGACGATTCCCCCTCTGATGATGAGCATCGGCAGGTGAAGGTAACAAAGAAGAACTCAGGTAATTATATAATGATTATGTTCAAATCATTTCATCATATTGGTTCCTGTAGACAGCGGTATCATATAGAGTAAGGTCAACTGACACTACTTACTTTCTTATTCACTGCAGATTCAGCACATTGGACAGTGACAGATGGTGAACATTGGTAGTGGTTGCACATTCATCTAAAAGAAAACTGGAGGCGGCTCTTCCCAGAATCGAGAAGAGGAAAAATGTTTGGTTTATCAGGTTTCTGAAGATTTGTTCCTATCATCATGACCATCCACGTCGTCATCTCACTGGCAACGTCACCATCGCAGTCACCATCACAGTCACCACCAAAGTCATCTATCATCCACGACAATCATTACCGATCGTATTAATACCATACAATTAAATGTTACCGGTAGATTATCCTCCCTTTGTTCCAAAAAAATATTACGTGTAACTTTTTCAGAAGGCTTATAAGTGCCTATACAAGAAAGGGACTGCAAGGGATGCTGGTACCTTGAAATTCTTCAAAGTATTGCTCCGTCTTGTTGATGTTAATGGCAACGTCAAAAGCAATTATGCCGCACATGAGGGATTGCTCCTTCTTGTTGGGGAGATGCTGATCATGGAACAGTGATGACGTACTTGAGAATGGCAGGCCCTGATGAACCGACCTTGAGTTGTTCCAGAGAATGTGCTCCATCTCAGTCGCAAAAAGGAGATGGATATTGCGGACACCATCTTGTTGGAATTCCTCCACCACTACCAGTGCGGGGAGTTTTCATCAGCAAGGATCATCACCTCAACCACAAATCAACCGAACGATAAGGCTCTGACCAATGTGCTCAAAGTTCAAAGTAGTGCCAGTGGTACGACACTGATTACGAAGGATATGGTACGGTACCAACAAAGGAAGACGAAGTAATGGCATATGCATCGAATCTCTGCCGCTGGGCTATGCATTTAGCCAACATGAACGACATAGCCAAAGAGGGAGATCTGCAGCGCACCATTCATTCATGCAAATTGTACATTCCATTCTTCTTCAGCCATTCCAGGTGGGTTTGTTTACCTTGCGATATCTGTTGTTTTTTACCTTATGAGGTCTGCATTTTTTCCCGGGTCCTAGATCTTATGTCTTGTTTTTTTATACACCCATTCCAGGTTAAGCAAATACCAAGTGGAATGTATCGATCTGCTGCTGAAAACGCAACACCTGACCTCACCACAAATGCAACTTCGTTTGCTTGAGGGAAGCTTTGTTAACATCAAAGGGGGCAAGGGAAAACATCGAAAGAGACCTGCTGATGGAGCATTGCATACGGAACAAAAAGGACTTAATAAGAGGCTTAAAATCAAACAAGACGGAAAAGGCAATTAAGCGTGTAACACGAGCTGCCGATGCAATCTCCTCTCTTGAGAAGAATGAGTGCCACATCATCGGAGTTTCAAAGAACAGTAGAAAGGTACCTGAAGTTGACGCTCAGGAAGTGAAGGTATGAAATATTTTTTACGGTTGTCCCTTTCTTCTAAACCACAGAAATTTAGACTTCAGAATTTTCCTTAAATTGATGATGGGAGTTCCTCAGGTTCATGTGTGATGGCTGATGCAACTTTTTATTATACCTAATTTCTGAGGTCGTCCTGCAGGTTGAACTTCGAAAACTACGTCCATTCTAATTTATTGCCAGTAGAAGGTACCTGTAGTCTATGCCACGAGTGCCTCCAACACCACTGTCAAGAAGTAACTTGGAGCAATTCAACGACAGTGTGAAGAAAGTGTCATTGAGGCTCTGTCATGGAGAAGCTGTTGATTATGACGAGGAAGAAGACGAGACTGCTGCTCAAGATGGACTTCCTGATATAGATATGCATTTGTGAACAACTACTTTAAGCTGATATCCCCTTGGTTGTTTGTCCTACATGACTGTATGAAAATGATGAAGTGTTAAATGGAGACAATTATAGTGTGGAGGTGAGGGTTTGCCTCCACTCATTGGGGTCACACGAACTAGAAGACTAAAGGCGCCGCTCCACGTGACAGTTTTCTATCGAACGTTTGCTGTCAGATAGTCAATTATTGCTGTCAGACAGCAATAAGTGCTGTCATACATTACTGTATGACAGCAATTATTGCTGTCTGACAGCAATAATTGACTATCTGACAGTAAAGTCTCGACAGAAAACTGTCTCGTGGAGCGGCGCCTTTATTCTGAACGATACTGTAAATAGCCTACTTGTTCATTTCTGCAATGACAACTAGCTGGGGACAATAGTGTGGAGGTGAGGGTTTGCCTCCACTAGTTGGGGTCACACGAACTAGAAGACTTACTCTGAATGATATTGTAAATACCTGTTCATTTCTGCAATGACAACTAGCTGGCACTTGCGTCACTGCAAAATCTACATGACTCTCAACGCATGCACAAGGTGCATGCTACGACATTTTGGTATCTCGTACCTCAAGTAAAATTCCGTGAACGTGATTGGCTCATTTACGTCATGTGACCTTGTGTCATTTCGATATGTCCCCGCGGGCGGTCATATCGCGATATGTTGCCCGCTACCATGGCTACGTAATGGCCGCCGCTTTTTTCAATCTCTCGGTTCGCAAGTTCGAACGGCCATAGGACAAATGCAGTCTCTTCAAACGGAAAAATACCACTCACATTCTCATTTCTTGGAAGTAAGCAGTTGCCTTGATGCAAAATGGTTAACTCAAAACGTCCCAAACTCTAGCGGGGCCAGTTGGGTCTTGCATTGAACACACAGTCAAGTGGAATTCAACACTCAGCATGTGACGTCGCGTCGCGTCATTTCACTGGAGTACACTGTGGATGCATTACGTCACGTCATTTCTTGTCCTTAATTTTGGCATTGATTTGAATTTTTCATAAAAGAAAGTCGTTTTCAATCAATTAGACTTTCGGTACGAGATAAAAAATGTTGCCCTCAATGTCGGGTGACATACCTCATGTCCCCCCTTTGGGATGATATGTCTCCCTCGCAAAGCCTCGGGAGACATATCATCCCAGCGGGGGGACATTCGGTATGTCACCCGACATTTCGGGCAACATTTTTATAATGTCGGGTGTTCCCGTAGTTGGAGCACGGGCTCTAACAAGGAACTCGACTGCCACAATAGAACCCATTCTGACCTTCTTATTGCCTGAGTATTTCAAGCAACCATAAAGGTGAAATGTAAGCAGTATTCTGAAATTGGAAAAAAAAAGAAAAAACGAATATTTTGCATTGTTTGTTTTCCATTGTCATATGAATGTATATTCAGTGATTATAATTATTTACAATACCTACAGTGACAGATCAAATGTGATTCAAGGTATAAAGTGCTCATATACTGGGTCACCTTCCGATCACCGGTCACCGGTTTTTCGTATGCGTCAGTGTTTCAGGTGAGGCTCCGATTAGGATTGAGTGGAAATGGTCAGCAAGCGAGGCGTGTCTGATTTTACGTTTTGGCATGTTTTGCGGTATACCGTTCATGCATAATAAACGAGGAGGCTAGTCCTGGTTTATCACATGAATCCCTCCCTTCAACCGCAGGCATTAGAAAAGCGCCCCAGCGGGCCCCAAAATGTATTGCTGTAAAAAATTGCCGATTGACCGGTGATCGCAAGAGGACCCAGTATTTACAATACCAACAATGACTAGATTGTGATTCAAAACATGGAAGTATTCTGTATATTATGGAGTTTTCGCGAAGCCCCCGAAACGCCAACGCGAACGTCTATCCTTTTGTTCCGTGCTCTCTTCGTGGCATCGAACAATGGATTGTACGTTCGCGTTGGCGTTTCGGGGGCTTTGCGAAAACTCCATAATACTTCCACGTTCAAAAGTATTACACTCGTAAGTGCAATACCTTTAATGACGAGATCAACTGGCCATTCAAAAGTATAAAGTATACGTGGTTATAGCTACGTCTACACGAGAGACTTATTTGTCTCGGGTCAACTTTGTCTCGAGACAAAATCAGTCAGATGGCCGCGGGCCGACGCGAGCGCCACCAAAACCCTTTTCCATGTATCTAATTGGTTCGCTAATTGGTTTTAGCCACCTATCAGTGGTCTGAAATACTAATTTCCACCAATTTATGGCGATTCAAAAAAATTGTTTATTTTCAAAATATCCTGTGGAAATCGTTTGGAGTCAAAATGGCGAGATGGTAAGTGTTCTAGATCTGAGCGAGGAATTCCCGTTTATTTTGCCCGATTTGGTTGGAAAATAAGCAAATTATGTTCTTTTTTCGGCGGAGGGAAAATTCGGGTCGCTGATTCTACAGGGTGCACACAAAAGTATTACTGAAATTGTTCGCTAATGATTAAAAAGCGAAAGTAGACTTAAATCAAAGATGAGAAGATTCTACATCAGTTTGGACTGAAATCTCGATGGGAGCGACTGCTTTCACTTCCTGCAGTTGACTTTGTTGCGGTCTTTTTTCACCCGGTAATTTGTTTACACATCCCGTCATGCCCGTGTGTGTGAAGCGTGTGTGTCACGTGACCTGTGTTTGTTGTGAAAATGTACACACAGACTCATACAATTAACAATGCATTGTGAACTGACCCTACCATGCCAACTGCATGACATGCATGAACTGCATCTTTTCTGTTTGTTGTGTTTGTGGTTTTACTTTCTCACGCTGAGAGCTTTTGGCTCATACTCATTAAAGAGGATGCTGTGCTTTATAAACGTGATGACGGTGACGAAACTGACGAGCGACTTAAAAAAAATTTAATCACGATTCACGATCACGGTATCGCCAGCAGCACGACCACCAGATCATCAGTCACTGAGTACAGAGGCCTGCCCAGGCCAGCAGGCTGAGCATGCCGAGTAGCCAGCTATGGGTGTCACCTGTCGCAAAGCCCTAGGCCTAGGTCTACCGGAACAACCTAGCACAGGTTGGCTCCTTGGACTTGGTAGGCCTAGGCCTAATCTATGAATGGAGGATGGGCAGAGACATCATGCCACCAAGAATGCTGAGGCCCCTATAGGCCTAGATAGGACTACTGTAAAGGCCAGTGAGTGTGACCAATAGGATAAGCCTAGCAGAGAGAGACTAAAAATGAAAGAAGTCGGCCTGCCACTTTGTCATGTTTGTAATCTGCATACATGTAGGCCTAGCCCTATTTTCATTTGTATTCACCATTAAATGTTACATAACATATGATTTGTATGTGACCAGTGGAAATTTATATGCTAGTATGTGTCGAAAATTTTAACTTTGTTTTGTTGTTCCTCGGTTGTGCCGTTCGGGATGGCCGTGGCGGCAGCTGCGTGCTCTCTTCGCCTTATAATTGTTGATCTGTTCATTCAGGTATTGGGTTCTTTTCCTTTATTATTCATGAGGTCAGGCCTTCGCCCTTGACCTTTTTGGGTGTGGGCGAGCGCGTGCAACAAATTTGCATACATAATAAGCGTCACCAGGATCTGAGTCTGCGCGCTGCTGCTGATGCGTGATTGCTGGGCGTGTCAGCCATTTTTTTGCTAGTATTCTATTCAACAAAATTTAGCTTTTCATTGAGAGACAAGTGACGAATTCCAGGTGAGTTAGTTGATTAAGATCTCAGGCAACCGCAGGTGGTGAAATTTGCGTGTAAATAAGTTTAGTTCATGACCTCTGATTGAAGTGGACGGTGGTCTGAAGGCGGAGTAATGTAGTTCCACAAAATGTTCATAATAGAGGGCGAGCTGCCCAAGTTTACCGTTTCACGACGTAACAACGTTATGGTGGACGAAGTTTGAGATTTTCCATTTGGACGGAAAGTGATGTTGATTTCTACTGTTATTATTTACTGTTGTCGATTTTCAGACATAGCCATTATGTCATACGAATTGGGTCTCGAGTGTGAGTGTGATTAGCCATTGCGGTTTTAGTTGTCGCCGTTTATGAGGTAATTACTGTCTAGTAGACTAGGCCTAGTGACTGTGTGTCCAGTGACCTTGTTTGTAGCCTCTTTGTCCAGTACTCACTACCTTCTAGTCTACTGAGAACTGAGCTGTTGAGAAGTAAGTTGTAATATTGCAAAGTTGTATATGTAATGTGGCAGGCTGATGTAATCCCTTTACATCTTTACATTGTTGTTGCAGGGCTAGTGGAGCTACTGCCCCTTTTTGCTGTCTGTGTGACTTGATACTGACGTCAACGTTGGAGTTGAACTTTTTTGCGAGTCTGTGTGACTCTCTCTCTGTACATGTATCTGTGGACGATGAGAGGAGATTGTTCAAATAAACTAACTACCCAATTCTGAACCTGCTGTGTCAGTTTTTAATCTGTCACATGTAACTTGGAAATAAATTTAATTAAACTAACTACCCAATTCTGAACCTGCTGTGTCAGTTTTTAATCTGTCACATGTAACTTGGAAATAAATTTAATATTTAACATGACACATTGTTACTAACTTGATGGTGTTGTCGAGTTTCCCTGTCTTTCACCCTTGTTTTGATTTTTGCTGCTTGCTATTATGTCATGACAACCGTTGTCTATCTGGATGATATCGTTGTGTACGGAGCGAGGGGAGTGTCAACCTCGTCAACTACAACATCAACGAAGAAGAGGACATTGCACTTCTAATATGGATCATACCTGGATGTGAAATTGACGGATTGGATTTCTACCCTTAACGTGGATTGAAACCCAGTTGGACTGTAAAAGGAGCTGTATACTTAAGGAACGATTGTACCAAATCATTTTTTAAATGTTGGGCAGTTGTACTAAAAACGGATGGAATATGTAGTTTAAAGTCTATTTCCGAGGAGAGTAAAGCGGCAAAGTGCCCCACAAAGGCCAGTCTTATCATGCCAATAACCAAAGGAATGCAGTGTGATAACAACGACCACATGTGGCCTACATCGCTATAGCTCATTCTAATATTTAAGATCTGGCTACCTGGGTTGCATGCTTAGCAGATATACAGGGTGTTACCTGTTAGTGTTACAATAGCCTTCAACTTTTCCACTTAATTGTTCATCTTTTAATCTAAATCCAATTGTTCAGTCTCCATATCACTCTCTTTCTCACTTTCACTAGGCCTATATTCTGCCTCAGGATCAGAACTGTCACTGTCTTCTCCAAAATGTATGATTATCCTGTCCACCACTTGGTCCATCAGTCCTTCAAGTTCCCACATTTTCTTTTCTTCTCCTTTGACGTGTTCACAGTAATTCCTCCGCTGATCAGCTGTTACATGGGTCAGGGCCTCTTTAGTCAGCACCTCAACATCTTTCACTTTCATTGTTGTGTTCTTGTCTTTGACGAAATGCTTGACCTGCGCCCAGACCATCTCAATAGGATTTAATTCACAGTGATACGGTGGCAACCGCAGCACTGTGAATCCCAAATCCTTCGCCATTTCATCCACTGCATACTTTTTCTCCGTTTTGTTCTGTTTAATAAGTTCATACAGCATCCGTTTGGTCATTTTTTCTTCAAATTCAATTTTCTTAGTTCTTAACCAGTCCTGCATGACTTTTTTAGTTGAGGCAGATGTTGGGGGTTTCTCAAGTTCACGTGAATGATAACTTGCATTATCCATAACTATAACAGCGTTACTTGGCAACCTCGGTAATAACTCCTCCTTGAACCATTTTTCGAATTTATTGCTGTTCATATCCCCATGGTAATCTGCCAGTTTCCCACTGGTCCTAAATACAAGCCCTGCCCCATCCAAGAAACCATTTTCACTTCCTACATGAAGCACAATTAGTCTTTCTCCCCGTCCCGTGGCATCACTTAAACACCCACGACCAAATCCCTCCAAGTATGCCTGTTTGCTTGTCTTTAAGCTCGTGTCCACCCATGCTTTTGGGGTCGTCATCCCCGCAAAAGTCCACGTCTCATCAAGATAGAATACTGATCTGCCCTCCTCCCTGAACTGTTTGATTTGTCGCAGATATCTCGGTGCCTCCATGCGATTAAGTCCTCTCTTTCAATGAGTAGGCTCCTCCTGCTCCGTTTCTTGTAACAAAATCCTATTTTTCGGATGATCCTGTACATTGTACTTCTTGACATCGGTGGGAGATTATCTTCATCCTTGGCCCTCTCTTCGTCATACGCCCTCTTGACCTTGTCCAGGGTTGGTGGTTCGTTCTTCATAAAGAAACCATGCACCAAACGTCGAACAGCAGAACGGACGAAGGAATCGTATGTGACCAACGATGGTGCACGTTCTTCTTTCATTGTCTTCTGTTTCTTCCTTGGAGTGACCACGGTCCCTGTATCCTTCTTCTCTTTTCTCACATTCCAAACAGACGACATGCCAACACCAGAGGCTTCTGCGGTCATTCCAACACATTTTTCTACAGTCCATTTTGGGTGCTTCCTTTTGAAAAAGTCCAACAAATTGAGAATGATAACTTTCTGTTTGCTGCTCAAAGGAGCCCCTGACTTGTGTTTGACAGATCCCTGAGAAGTTCCTGGCTCCTCATGGTGTAAAGCAGGGAGCATATAAAACAACAAAAACAACTTGAAAATAACTGAAGAAATCACTCCAAGGAAAATCATCTTGAGGGAGAAACGCATGCATTAACTTTGTAACTGTGAATGAAAAACCTTTTGTTTTCAGCAGGAACACGTGGTAAACCAGGATATCCCTAGGAATTCCAAGGAAATTCCATCTTAAGAGTGACGTCAGCTGTTTCCATGCAGTAGAAATAGCCTGTTCTGAATTCCTGGACAAATCTTTAAGTTTAGAACCAACTCAATGCATCCAATTTATATGCATTCATACATACAAGCACAAAAAGAGAGGCTGCACTAAATTTTCGGAAAAGTCTATAGGGCTACCTGAGAGCTGGGGAGCCTGGCTATGAGTCAGCTGAAGAGGATATTTATAGTGCTGCTTAATGAGTCGTGTGTGTGCACTGCTGGTGGCCTGTTTGAAGTTGCCGCTTTACTCTGCTTAATCTTTAAGTTTAGAACCAACTCAATGCATCCAATTTATATGCATTCATACATACAGCACAAAAAGAGAGGCTGCACTAAATTTTCGGAAAAGTCTATAGGGCTACCTGAGAGCTGGGGAGCCTGGCTATGAGTCAGCTGAAGAGGATATTTATAGTGCTGCTTAATGAGTCGTGTGTGTGCACTGCTGGTGGCCTGTTTGAAGTTGCCGCTTTACTCTGCTGCGAAATAGACTTTACGATTTGTCGCATGTTGGTCAAACGTTGAGTTGTCCAGTCCAGGTATCGGTATCCAGTAAACTGGACAAAAGTAAATTAGACAACGGTATTTTAGACAAAGTAAGGTATCATATCAATCATGACAAACTTGACAAAATCAATACACCAGGAAAAAGAATTCTAAAGTTATGCCGTTTTCTTGGCAATGCACTGCAATGCCTGAATAGGTTAACTTTAGCATTACATTTGCCATCATGAATTTGAGAAATTTTCCCCACATTGGTTTATTGATACCTAGACATAAAACAACATGATTTATGTTGTACACACAGCTTAATGTGTTCTCTGAGTTGCCAAGCTGACACACCTTCACCACATGAGTGGCAATACTCCACTTCACCGTCTTCAGCATTGTCTGGCACATTTAAGTTGCGTTGAATTGGACGGAGGTAAATTCGTGCACTTCTTGTGCCCAGTGACAATAGTTTTGCGCCAGGGCACGCCCCAGACTGCACCACTCCAAGCTTTCTCCTCCGGCGTTCCAAATTACGCATCATTTCAAAGCCGCCTCCTTCCCTTAACAAAGGAAATGTCCTGAAAATACAACAAAAGAAAAACTCAAGTTCCACCCGCTCCACCGATGGATCAACATAGGTAGTGTCACTAATGGATGGATGGCTCTAGGAAAGAAAAACACCTGTACATTATTAGTGAGCATTGAATTTGGCCGTATGCTTGGGGCTGACTTCTGCCACGCTTCCTTATATTTCAGTCCCCTGCAGCACATCACAAAGTCGCCTTTCAAATGGCGACAGAGCTTGGAGTACATCTTGTTGCCCGACAGCATCTTTAGCTTGGAAATCACACATTTTCATCTTTGACGTCTCTCCTTGTTGCCTTCGATTGAAAAGACGTATCATCAACGTAACTGATGCCTCGTTCAGTGCGGTAGTCTGTAGTTTCCGGAATGCTGGAAAGCTGGAAACCTGGAAATATGGAAAGTACCGGAAAGTATGGAAAGTTTATTAAATCCATTAATTGATCACTTTTTGTCATTTTTTTGTGCTGTATATAAAGCTGGTGATCACTCACTTTCAACCAAACCCCAAATCCTAACCACCATCTGCCCGATACTCGATAAAACCGAAAGAGTGCCTTTCTGGGCCAAGTGCCATTTGCTCAGTTCTCATTTTATAGACACCCAGTTGTATCCTCACCCATAATTCATATTTGGCTCTTTTCGCTCTGCGCGTGTCCGTTTCCTATGTGAGTGCGTTGCAGAAAAACAAAAGAGAGGATGCGCAGCTTTCCGACTCCGACTCCGACTTCAAATACGAGAATGAATTGCAGTCCGCTATGGACATCCTTGATAAAAACGATGTGATAGAAGTTTTCAATTCGTCAAACACCACAAATTGAAGGCAGAAAAAATTAAGCTGCGCATCCTCTCTAATTTTATTGTTAGTACCACACATAAATATACGGAACGGACAAGCGCAACGCCCAAACGGAGACGTATGAATCTAGGTGAACTGGGCCGTTGCGAAAATCATAAACTCCCTACGCAGTTGTGTACCGCGCCCCCTTCGGTTTACTCGCTCTCCACAACTGCTTTACTTCGTGGAAGTCGCCGCGGTTGGTCAACAGATGGCGTCTGGGCCTGGTGCGAATTTTACAGCCTATCAGCACGCTGCTTTCAGAACTGTTTGGCCCGTTGGCAACGGATGTTCTTGTGCTACCATGGCTACAAATCGCTCGGCCAATGAAAAAGTGTCTCAGGCCAGCTTGGTTACCGGTTGCTCGGTGCTCTCATTGGTCGACTCTCACAGCGCCATCTGTTGACCGAACGCGGCGAATTTTATGAAGTTAAGCAGTTGTGGAGAGCGGGTAAACCGAAGGGGGCGCTGTACACAACTGCGTAGGGAGTTTACGAAAATCACTAATACTCGCAACTTCCGAGCCACTGTTCTGTCCTGAATGGTTCTTTGTTGCGGGTGTCTATAGAACTAAGACCTAAGATCTAAGACCTTTAGAACTAAGACCCGACCAACTATAAAACTAAGACCTATAAAACTAATACCCAACCAACTATAAAACTAAGACCCAAACGAAAAACCTGAAGATTATTGGCGCAGTCAGTTACCATTTCATTTGAATGTGTCACCCTTATTTTCCACAACTTTTCCAAGCATAACATATCCCCCAGTCCCATTCATTCAGAACACGTCTTAGGTCTTAGTTTTATAGACACCCCTTTGTTGCGATACAAAGGCGTACAAATGTCGAAAGCAAGGAGACTCGTTTGAAAAATTTAATTTAAAAAATTAAATTTCGAAATTTACATGTTAATGGTGGAGTGATACTGATAGGCCTGTGGCCTAAATTTTTCCAATAAAAAAATAAAAAATATATACAAATTTCGAAATTTACATGTTAATGGTGAAGTGATAGTGATAGGCCTGTGGCCTATATTTTCCAAAAAACGCGACTATTAACGACAGTGTGTAGGCAATCGTATAGAATGTCTCATATATCGTCATTAACCCTCGTCTATGCAGTTGATGTCATGTGAAATTTAAAAATTAGCCTATACATGTATAATATACACTCACTTGTCATAAATATTGCAACATCGTTTTTTTTCTTAATTTCTCGGTAGTCAGTCATCAGTCTTTGATTTTCGAATGTGGATATGATACTTTGAGGTGTAATAAGCATGTTGGTTCGAAAAGGTTTAAGGAAAATTGAATCTATCACGAAAATATCAGAATATCAAAATATCACCAATTTGACATCTCGAACATTTTGAAGTGCTAGACGACCTAATTTTTATAAAATTTGGACAACGGAAATTCATTCACTACTGCGAAAAAATTACGCTGAAAATGCGCATCATGTTCGTGATATTTCACATGAAAAATTGCCGAATTTTGTCAAAAAACTGTTTTTTTTGTGAGAAAAGTTCAATGTTCTTGCTAATGCCCGTTGTACACGGTAGGATTTTTTTGTACTAAAAATTATAAATGAGACTCATGAAGGGTAATTTCGGTCACAGGCTACCGATTGCCTGCTGAAAGGCATTGTGACCACCCATTTAAGCCCCATTTATAATTTTTAGTACAAGAAAAATCCTACGTGTACAACGGGCATACATAAGTGGCCTTTCATTGGATGAAACTGGCATGGCTGAGACACATGGTATGACAGCTTTTCATCAGCATTGTACAATGTAATTTCATGCAAAATCTCACTTTTTTCAGTTTCCGATAGTTTTCCATAATATCTAATATCTTTGCTCACAGCTGATTTTTTCTTTTTTCTTGTTGTTGACTTGAGCGTAGTCTATCCATTACGTTCTTTTCAGCCCACTCATTGTTCTAAAGTCACCCAGAGCGATTGAGGAAGCTTTCCACAAGAACCCGAATGGCTGGGCGGGGCGTCCGTACTCTCATGGGTTCGCACTCCAACATGTTAACACAGGTAATGCCCAATGCAGCTTCATGTGGCCTACCGAGGGTAAATTGGGGTATTGGTAAACAGAGAAATCAAGAAATGAAGAAATCGAGGACTCCCAAGATTGATTAGTTAGACCTGTGTCTTTCGACATTATTCAGTTCGCACGTGCAAGGCCATATAAATAAAATGTTTGATTAGCATCTTTCCACTCTCAAATTTTGACGAAGGCGGGAGTTTTTTAAAACGTTTTATTGAGTTTGAGGATGCAACTTAGTATGGTAACCACGGTAACCATCTTGATGAGGCCGAATTTGATTGGATGTCATGCACTGAAATATAGAGGGCGCCACAAAGAATGACCTTGACCTTTGAAGTGACCTTGACCTCAACTAGACCCAAAAGAGGGCGTTACTCTATCATCTTAGTTCCAAATTCCACCGCTAGGGGTGCAAAGTCGCGGATGATCACTCGGGAGTACTCGGGCATCTTCAGAATACTTCGGAAATGTTCGGCAATTTCCGGTTTTTCGGCCATAACTTTTTTGTCTTTGATCGGAATCGGTCGGAATCTTCGATGACGTCATCACTGAC